>SJXQ01000592.1:70679-158384 GCA_006408695.1 Aepyceros melampus
ATCACATCATCATGATTATCTGGGTCGTGAAGATCTTTTTTGTACAGTTCTTCCATGTATTCTTGCCACCTCTTCTTAATATCTTCTGCTTCTGTTAGGTCCAGACCATTTCTTTCCTTTATCAAGCCCATCTTTGCATGAAATGTTCCCTTGGTGTCTCTAATTTTCTTTAAGAGATCTCTAGTCTTTCCCATTCTGTTTGTGATTTTAGAGCCCCCCAAAATAAAATCTGCCACTGTTTCCATTTTTCCCCATCTACTTGCCATGAAGTGATGGGACAAGATGCCATGATCTTAGTTTTTTGAATGTTGAGCTTTAAGCCAGCCTTTTCATTCTCCTCTTTCACCCTCATCAAGAGGCTCTTTATTTCCTCTTCACTTTCTGCCATTAGAGTGGTATCACTTGCATATATGAGGTTGTTGATATTTCTCCCAGCAACTTTGATTCCAGATTGTGTTTCACTCAGCCCAGATGAATTGACAGTACCAGTCACCTAGTTCAGTTCAGTTCAGTTCAGTCGCTCAGTCGTGTCCAACTCTTTGCGACCCCATGAATCGCAACACACCAGGCCTCCCTGTCCATCACCATCTCCCGGAGTTCACTCAGACTCACGTTCATCGAGTCAGTGATGCCATCCAGCCATCTCATCCTCTGTTGTCCCTTTCTTGCCATTAGAGTGGTATCACTTGCATATATGAGGTTGTTGATATTTCTCCCAGCAACTTTGATTCCAGATTGTGTTTCACTCAGCCCAGATGAATTGACAGTACCAGTCACCTAGTTCAGTTCAGTTCAGTTCAGTCGCTCAGTCGTGTCCAACTCTTTGCGACCCCATGAATCGCAACACACCAGGCCTCCCTGTCCATCACCATCTCCCGGAGTTCACTCAGACTCACGTTCATCGAGTCAGTGATGCCATCCAGCCATCTCATCCTCTGTTGTCCCTTTCTCCTCCTGCTCCCAATCCTTCACAGCATCAGAGTCTTTTCCAGTGAGTCAACTCTTCGCATGAGGTTGCCAAAGTACTAGAGTTTCAGCTTTAGCATCATTCCTTCCAAAGAAATCCCAGGGCTCGTCTCCTTCAGAATGGACTGGTTGGATCTCCTTGCAGTCCAAGGGACTCTCAAGAGTCTTCTCCAACACCACAGTTCAAAAGCATGAATTCTTCGGCACTCAGCCTTCTTCACAGTCCAATTGTCACATCCATACATGACCACAGGAAAAACCATAGCCTTGAGAAGGGAATGGCAAGCCACTTGAGTATTCTTGCCTTGAGAACCCCATGAACAGTATGAAAAGGTCACCTAGTTAGTAAGGTCAAAAACTTTCAGATCATCCTTGACTATTCTCTTTGCTTTTTCCCTCATATCTAATTCATCAGCAATTCCTGTTAGCTCTATGTGCACATTATATGCTGAACCTACTAATTCCTACTGCTACCTTACTCGTTGAGCCAGCATCATCTTTTACTTGAGTGGCTACAGGAGCTTCCAAACTATTATCTTTACTTTTCTTCTTGCCTGACAACAGTTTATTTTCTACAGCAGCCAGTAAGATATACAATCTTTTAAAACTGGAAAGCAGATCATATCATTCCCTCTGATCTAAATTTCCAGTGACTTCTCTTAATATTTAGAGGAAAATTTACATTTTATTTTGCTTTATATGGACCGCACATATGTTTTTTATCTCATTTTTGAACTTCACTATATCTATGCACCCTTTGTTCTCTGCTCTGATCTCACTGGTTTTGCTGTTTCTTCTAGATGTCAAACTTACCCAATGGCCTTTTCATTTGCTATTTTCTTGGTCCTAAACATTCTTCCTCCAAAACTTTGCAATTTCACTCCTTCATTCAGATTTCTGCTAAATGACATCTCTTCATAGAGACCTCTCTGAGTACTTTATTAAATAGATCTTTCTCCTCCTCCATTACTGTCTGTCCTTTAAACTGTTTTATTTTATTCATATCACTTGCTGCCATTAATATTTAATAGCCTGTTTATTGTTTGTCTTTCTCAGTAGAATGTCAGATCCACTCTTTTTTTTTATTTAATTAATTTTTATTTTTTTTAGTTTGTTTTGCTTTACAATACTGTATTCGTTTTGCTACACATCGACATGAATCAGCCACGAGTGTACATAAACTCCCAATCCCGACACCCACCTCCCCCCTCCCGCCCCACACCCTCTCTCTGGATTATCCCCGTGCATCAGTCCCAAGATCCTGCTTCCTGCATCAAACCTGGACTGGCGATTCATTTCACTTATGATATCACACATGTTACACTGT
The DNA here is from genome assembly GCA_006408695.1 of Aepyceros melampus. Classification (NCBI taxonomy): domain Eukaryota; kingdom Metazoa; phylum Chordata; class Mammalia; order Artiodactyla; family Bovidae; genus Aepyceros; species Aepyceros melampus. Next base: position 72,973 of record SJXQ01000592.1, read on the forward strand.
CACTCTGCCCAACCCATCCCACCCTCTCCCTCTCCCACAGAGTCCAAAAAGCCGTTCTATACATCTGTGTCTCTTTTGCTGTCTTGCGTACAGGTTTATCATTACCATCATTCTAAATTCCATATATATGTGTAAGTATACTGTATTGGTGTTTTTCTTTCTGGCTTACTTCACTCTGTATAATCGGCTCCAGCGTCATCCACCTCATTAGAACTGATTCAAATGTATTCTTTTTAATAGCTGAGTAATACTCCATTGTGTATATGTACCACAGCTTTCTTATCCATTCATCTGCTGATGGACATCTAGGTTGCTTCCATGTCCTGGCTATTATAAACAGTGCCACAATGAACATTGGGGTACACGTGTCTCTTTCAATTCTGGTTTCCTTGGTGTGTATGCCCAACAGTGGGATCGCTGGATCATAAGGCATTTCTATTTGCAATTTTTTAAGGAATCTCCACACTGTTCTCCATAGTGGCTGTACTAATTTGCATTCCCACGAACAGTGTAAGAGGGTTCCCTTTTCTCCACACCCTCTCCAGCATTTATTGCTTGTTGACTTTTGGATCGCAGCCATTCTGACTGGTGTGAAATGGTACCTCATTGTGGTTTTGATTTGCATTTCTCAGATCCACTCTTTATCACCAGCCTCTAGAACAATTCCTGTATATTGCATGTGTTCAGTATATACTTGTAGAATAAATGAGTGAGTGTAGAGGGAATAATGATGAGAAAAAGATCACCCAGCTTAAGAGATCACCTCCTTAGGAGATGATGTAGCATTTAGGGAAAAGTGGAAGGGAAGATTCAATGCTTACCCTGTTGTTCCATAATCTCATTTTAATTGGATAAACTCACTTATTTGTCTATTCACATCTCTCCAAATACACATCAGAAAATATAATTTCTATGCCAGCAGAAAATTTTCACTCTGTATCCCATAGTATCCAGCATATCATATGTCCTCAATAAATATATGTAATAAATGAATGAACTAGGTGTTGGTAGACCTGAGATAAATTTCCTCTTGGCTCCTAGCTTGCTGAATAACTTGGGCTAATCATTTCCTTATTCTGCGTCTTAATTTCCCCTCTGTGTGATGAGACCTTCATGCCAGAAGTTCACCATTGGGATCACCTACACTAGCCATATCTTTTTTTTTTTTAACTGAGATATAATTCATATGACATAAAATTCACCCTTTTCAAGGTTAGTCAGTGCATTTAGTATATTCATAAGCTTGTGCAACAGTCTATTTCCAGAACATCTTCATCATCCAAAAAGAACCTTGTACCACCCAATACTTCCCTCCTCCCTCATTCCTGATAATCACTAATTTACTTTCTGTATCTATGGATTGCCTATTCTGAGAAAATTTCATATAAATGGAATCATACAGTCTGTGGTCTTTTTGTGGCTGGCTTCTTAGGATAATTGTTTCAAGGTTCATCCATTATGAAGCATGTATCAATACTTCATTCTCTTTTATGAATGAGTAATATTGTATTATATGGCTATAACACATTTTGTTTATCATTCATCATTTGCTGGATACTTGGATTGTTTCCTTTTTTTGCTATAATACTGCTATGAACCTTTATGCACAGATTTTTATGTGGATGTATGTTTTCAGTGATTCTTGGTGTATAGATAAGAGTGGAATTTCTGGGTCATACCATCACTGTATATTTTATCTTTGAGGAATCATTTTGAGGCTATTTTTAGAATCAGGTGCACCATTTTACTTTCCCACCAATAATGTAGGACAGCTCCAAATTCTCTGCATTTTTGCCAGCACTGTGTTTTGTATCTTGATTTAGTAAAATTGTATATGTTCAAGTTACATAAAGTGATGATTTAATATACATATACATAGTGAATTGATTATTGCAGTCAAGCTAATAGACACGTATTTATTTATTTATTTATTTTGGATGACAGTACCTGAAATCTACTCTCTTCGCAAATTTCCATTATTCAATGCAGTATTGTTAGCTATACTTGTTATGTTATACATTAAATTTCTAGACTTTTTCATCCTATATAACTGCAACTCTGTATCCTTTGGCCAACATCTCCCCGTTTTCTCTATCATCTTGCTCCTGGTAACCACTGTGCTCTCTGCTTCTAAGTACTTGACTTTTAGGCATTCCACATATAAATGAAGTTATGTAATTTTTTTCTTTATTTGTCTGGCTTATTTCACTTAGCATATCTTCTAGATTCATTCATATTAAGCAAATGAATGGCAGGAGATCTTTCTTTTTTAAGTCTGAAACAAACAAAGTCTTTATTCATCCACTGATGGATACTTAGGTTGTTTCCATATCTTGTTATCTTTTAATTCTAGCCATCCTAAATGGGTGTGAATTCATATTCATTTAATCCTCATCACTTCTCATAGAACAAGCGTTAGAGGCTTAGAGAGGGTGTGTAGTTTGCCTAATTCACACAGCTAATGAATTACAGAAAAGCAACTTGCATTCATCTTATTCCAGAGCTCATTTATCTACTGTAACATTGTACTTCCTATAACCTCTTTGAACGCTGTTCTGAGAAAGAACAAATCCCTCTACTCACCACTGTTCTTTACCAGTAGCATTTCATTATCTTACCTCTAAACTTGTTATTCCCCTCATATATAGTATTATAATGAGTATTATAATGATAGTGAATATCATCATGGACTCCCTCACACCTCCATATCTAAGCCCTGTGCATTCCACTCCCTTAATAGCCCTTGAATCTGTCTCTCTTTGCTGCTGCTGCTGCTGCTGCTCCAGTTTAGATCCAGCAGCCCCCATTTGGTCTCCCTACCCCCAGTCTCCTCCAGTCTGTTTGGTTCAGTCTGCTCTTCGTCATGAACCTAAGGGCATATTCAAAAAATACATGTGATAGTGCCACTTTTCTGTGAAAAAAAGTCATGGTCCTCTGCAGCCCAATGATAAAATTCATATCCCTGCACATGGCATTCATGATATAGCCCCACCCTACCTTAATAACTCTTCACCAACTCTTCACACTTTTTATCTAAAATTGGTTCCTATGCTCAAACCACACTAAATATTTTCTTTTACATTTTCTTAAACAAACCATGAACTTTCATTCTTTCAAGTTGCTCTCTCTTTGAAATTCCCTTTCCTTCTTTTTCCATCTATTGCAATCTTTCAAGGCGTAGCTCAACATTACCTCTTTCACAAAATTTTCTTCAACACCACCAGAAAGAATTAGCACTGTCATTCTCATAGTGCTTATTTGATGATTGTACCTGTATTATAATAATTGATCTATTTTTCCTCTGGACTAGTGTGCAACCTCTTAAAGCTATTCCCCATCACTTGTCTACACTTAGAAGAGAGGCCTCTAGTTGGCCACTTGCCTATTTATGAGGCCTCCTTTTCTGATACTTATTCACTCCTAGTTCTCTGCAGTTTCTGAAGCTGGCTTTTGTGTTTTCCCATGGAAACAGATGGCTGGTTAGAGAAAGGGGATGATGCTGAGCTCTTGTTACCCAACAGGAACAATGAACGCTGTCTTCAGAAAGAGTATGTACTCTGAAAACAGACTTCAAGCTATGAAAACTGGCTTTACCATATTAGTTTTGTGACACTGAGACTTTTAGGGCCTTTGATTTCTTATCTGTAAAATGGGACTGATAACAATTTACAAAGTAGTTTTGAAGATTATGAGAGATAATCCATGTAAAGCACTTAGAACAGGCCCTGACACAAAGAAAGTGTTTAAATAATGGTATCTGTTATCATTATTATTATCATTGTAATTATTATAATTATTACCATTTTATCTTTATTATTCAGCATATCCCAGAGCCTTGAAGTGGTTTTCCTGGCAGAATTGCCTAGTTCCAAATCCTTATTGCTGCTATCATTATATATCTTATTTCCAAGCCAGGAAAAAATCCTTTCTAATGTGGAAGGTAGTGGCCTGAGACTGTGTTGTGGATCATCTTTATGAGACTGGACCTTCTTTTACTGTATTGAGATGGTGATGATACCATAGAGTATGTTATTTTCCCTAAATGAGAACATGGATGGAATTTCCTAGAGTTTCTTCACCAAAAGAAAGCGTTCAGATAGAAACATGTAACTGAGATGTTAGACTCAAAGCATGTGGGAGAATGAATTTATGTCACTTCATGTGTGGCATAAGAATTTACTTCATACTTTCTAGAAGGTACATGTGCTTGAGGTTAATCCTAAGTGCTGGAGGTTAGATGGCCTCTGCCACAAGGCATTTTCTGGAAGCATGTGATCTAATTAATTGCATTTTTGAGCTATGTCAGTAGTATTATTATTAATGAGTCTTTGATATTTTTTGTTTGACTAGTCTGATGGCAGATGTACTAGGGTTAATAAAAGCAGGGCTATGTATCTACCCTGGGACCAAAGTAGGGAAGCTATAGAGGAACTCCTTGGCTCTAACCCTTATGGTGGTAGCAGCAGTGCAGTGATCAATAAAGAACTCCCAAGAAAAAGAAAATTCTTGGGGAAAAATTCTTTGAAACAGGACTTACTCTTTCTTTCCCCATGGAAACTCTTGCCCCACTGCCTACTGAGAACATAATAGTATAAATAATAACTAGCAATTATTGAGTGTTTATTATGTACCAGGCACTAAAATAAGTATACTACCTCATGTAATCATCACCACAACCTCATGAGGTAGTTACTACTATTATTTCTTTTACTGAGGAGAAAATTTTAGATATAGAAAGATTATGAACTTGCCCAAGATCTCGCAGTTGGTAAGTAGCACAACTGGCTCCAGAACCTGAAGTTCTTTTAAAATTTTATTGTGGAGAGTTTCAAATGTAAAAGGAAATTGTATATTTAATAAAAATATACAGTATAACATACAGCATAACATATTCCACATGTCCATATTGCCCAGCTTCAACATTTACAACTGCATGCCCAATCTTGTTTCATCTATACCCTTACACATTTCCCTAAAACAGACATCATGTCATTTCTTCCATAAACGCTTCAGTATGTACCTGTAAAAGATGAAGACTCTTTTTTAACCAAAACCTCAACACCATTATCATACATAAAAGAAACTAAACAAAATAGTAATTCCTTAAAAGCAGTAACTATCTGGTCAGTGACCTAATTCTCCTTCTTACATTAAAAAAAAAAATTAATCAGGATCCAAATAGGACCCATGTGTTTTAATTGCTTGACATATCTCTCAGGTTTCATTTAGCTGACCAGAACCTCTGTTCTTAACCACTACACTCTGATCCAGGTTTTCTATTACCAAGGAAGGTGACAATTTCCATTAGCAAGAGTTCTCAATTAGCTGTTCATTAACAAATTCAGGGGGCTCTATGAATCTCTTAAAATTGGTTTTCAAAATTTTACATGTATTTGTGTAGGTTAATTTTTCTAGGGAGAATATACTTGGCTCTCATTAGAGTCTCAAAGCTTTAATTAAGACATAAGACAATTGAAAATCATATGCTATTGTCACAGGAAATTGTAAACCACAATAGCTAGGGGAAGGCCATAAAGTGGCTAGTTGAGGATGGAAAAAGAAGTTAAATTCAGTTTAGCGCATTACACTGAAATATTAGAGATATTTATAAATAACTTTTGAGATAAATAGAAATAGTTAAGGATTACCTGATGTCTGTATTTGAAAGTAATATAATCTTGGCATATTGTGGTTTTGCTGAATTGTGGTCATGAAAATAATCAGATCTTGAATTGAATTCCTTGTATTATGAGACCTGTGTCTCCACATGAAGTGAGGTAGGTAGAGACTGATTTTTGTGGGATATCATTGATTCGTTCCATAACAAAAGCTCCTTTGAATATGTATATAATTTTGCAATCTTATGTCTACATGTCTAAAAATGAAAAGGTGATAAAGGTTGTCATTAATCTTTCCTCTACACCAACTTTTCCTAGATGAAATTCAACATAGAACACCCAATGGTACTATCATCAGCAGCATAGAACCCCCCAAGCCACCACAATACCCCAAAATGCCTATGCAAAAAAATGTGGAAGCAGATCCTGGGAGGAAGTCCCCAAGCAGGCTTGTTTCAGATGTCAAGTTGGAGACCTGCCTCGAGGTGGACGTGGGGAAATTGGTGTCTAGGCTGCAGGATGGAGGGACCAAGGCCATACCAAAGGCCAGCAATGGACCTGTGCCAGGCCCTGGGACCACTAAGGCCCCCTCTTTCCACATAAAGAGATCAGCACCTCGGCCCCTGGCTCACCACAAGGAGGGTAAGTGCTTGGGAATTCCAAGAGGAAGAGAAATGACCTCAACTACTTTGCACCTTGAAACACTTATAGGTTGTAGGTATTTAAGTAGAAATCTGTTCCGGTTTATTACTGCTGCTGCTGCTGCTGCTGCTGCTGCTGCTGCTGCTGCTAAGTCGCTTCAGTCGTGTCTGACTCTGTGTGACCCCATAGATGGCAGCCCACCAGACTCTCCCGTCCCTGAGATTATCCAGGCAAGAACAATGGAGTGGGTTTCCATTTCCTTCTCCAATGCATGAAAGTGAAAAGTGAAAGTGAATTCGTGTCTGACTCTTCACAACCACATGGACTGCAGCCTACAAGGCTCCTCCGCCCATGAGATTTTCCAGGCAAGAGTACTGGAGTGGGGTGGGTTTGTTACTACTAATGTTGAAATCCTCTTTGCGACCCTATGGACCTTAGCCTGCCAGGCTCTTCTATCCATGGGGATTCTCCAAGCAAGAATACTGGAGTGGGTTGCCATGCCCTTCTCCAGGGAATCTTCCCAACCCAGCGATTGAACCCAGGTCTCCGACATTGCAGGCAGATTTTTTACCAGCTAAGCTATCCGGGAAGCCCAAGAATACTGGAGTAGGTAGCCTATTCCTTCTCTAGGGGATCTTCCTGACCCAGGAATTGAACCAGAGTTTCCTGCACTGCAGGTGGATTCTTTACCAGCTGAGCTACCAGGGAAGCCCAAGAATATAGAAACCATTCACAATAATCACTAGAATGTAAGCTTTATGAGGGAGGGGTTTTTGGCTGTTTCATTTACTTCTATATACCAAATACTTAGAACAATGCCTGATTGTCACATAGTAGGTACTCATTATTTGTGAAATAAATTAATAATGATGATATATTTTTCCATTATAAGTTATTACAGGATATTGAATATAGTTCCTTGTGCTATATAGTATGACCTTGTTCATCCATTCTATATATAATAGTATGTATCTGCTAATCCCAGATTCCCAATCCATCCATCCTCCACATGACTCCCCCCTTGGCAGCCACAAGGCTGTTCTCTATGTCTATGACTATTTTAAGGTTTCATAAAATAAGTTCATTGTGCATATTTTAGATTCCATGAATATTAGTGATACCATATTTGTCTTTCTCTTTCTGACTTTACTTAGTATGCTAATCTGTAGATCTATCCATGTTTCTTCAAATGACATTAGTTCATTCTATTTTTATGTTTGACTAGTATTCCATACAATGTATGCATGCTACTGTTACTGTTAAGTCACTTCAGTCGTGTCCGACTCTGTGCAACCCCATAGACAGCAGCCCACCAGGCTCCCCCATCCCTGGGATTCTCCAGGAAAGAACACTGGAGTGGATTGCCATTTCCTTCTCCAGTGCATGAGAGTGAAAAGTGAAAGTGAAGTCGCTCAGTCGTGTCCAACTCTTAGCGACCCCATGGACAGCAGCCCACCAGGCTCCTCCATCCGTGGGATTTTCCAGGCAAGAGTACTGGAGTGGGGTGCCATTGCCTTCTCCGACAATGTATGCATACATATATATATATACACACACACACAGAGTGAGAGAGGATTCCCAGGTGGCCCTAGTGGTAAAGAATCTGCCTGCCAATGCAGGAGACACAAGAGACTCAAGTTTGATCCCTGGGTTGGGAAGATCCCCGGGAATAGGTAATAGCAACCCACTCCAGTATTCTTATCTGAAAAATTCCATGAACAGAAGAGCCTGGCAAGCTATAGTCCATGGGGTCGCAAAGAGACACAACTGAGTAACTGAGCATGCACACACAGACACACACACATATATTACATCTTCTTTATCCATTCATCTCTCGATGGACATTTAGGTTGCTTCCATATGTCTTGGCAATATAAATAATGCTGCTGTGAACAGTGGTGTGCATGTATCTTTTTGAATTGATATTATTTATTAATATAACTTATTTATTTCTACTTTATTTTTGATATTATTTATTAATATAATTTATTTATTTCTACTTCTGTATGCATTATGGCATGCTCACCAAGAATTTAGTTTCTATCCATCACCATACAGTTTATTCCCTTTACTCATTTCACCCCCTCCTTCCCCTCTGGTAACCATTGCTCGTTCTTTGCATCTGCATGTTTGTTTTGTTTTAGTTTGGTTTGTTCATTTATATTGTTTTTTTTTGTTGATTGATTATTTTTTGTCTTTTTCCACATAAACAAATATGCTTAAGATTCACCCATGTTGTTGTGAATGACAGTATTTCATCTTTTTATGACACAGTAGTATTCCTTAGTATATATCACATCTTTACTTATTCATTCATTGTTGTGCACTTAGGTTTTCCCCCATATCTTAGCTATTATAAATAATGGTGTGTTGGACATAGAGTTACATGTATTTTTCGAATTAGTATTTTCATGTTATTTGTATAATATCCACAAGTGGAATAGCTGTATCATATGGTAGTTCTAGTCTTACTTTTTGAGGAATCTCCATACTATGTTCTATAGTGGCTATACCAAGTTACATTCCCACCAACAATACAAGAGGGTTCACTTTTCTCCACCCTCCTTTCCATAATTTGTTATTGTCTTTTAGGAAATAGCCGTTCTGATGGGCATGATGTGATATCTCACTGGGGTTTTGATTTGCATTGTCTTAATAATTAATGATCTTGGACACATTTTAATATTCCTGTTGGCCATTGTTATGTCTTTTTTGGAAAAATGTCCATATAGCTCTTCTCTCCATTTTTAAAGTAGGTTGTTTAGGGTTTTTTGTTGTTGAGTTACATGAGTTCTTTAAATGTTTTGGACATTAACCCCTTATAAGATACATGATTCAAAAATATTTTCTCTCATTCAGTAGATTGTCTTTTCATTTTTGTGGAAGGTTTCCTTTGCTGTGCAGAAGTTTGATATAGTCCTATTTAGTTTGATATAATCCTTTTTGCTTATTTTTGCTTTTGCTTCCCTGAGGAAAGTATTCAAAAAGATATTGTTAAGATCAATGTCAAAGAGTGTACTGCATATGTTTTCTTCTAGGAGTATAATGGTTTCAGGCATTACATTAAAGTCTTTGAGATTATTTTTTTGTATGTTGTGAGATAGTGGTCTTGTTTGTTTGTTTGTTTTTGTGGTGTGCAGTTTTCCTAGCACCATTTATTGAAGAAAATATCTTTGTCCATTCTAAGATCTTTAATCTTTTGTCATAAATTAATTTTCCATATATTTATGGGTTTATTTCAGGGGTCTCAATTGTGTTTTATTGATATATGTGTCTGTTTTTGTATCAACACCATGCTGTTTGATTACAAGAATTTTATAATATAGATTAAAATCAGGGATTATAATACCTACAGCTTTGTTCTTTTTTTTTTCCTCAAAATTGCTTTGACTTTTTGACTTCTTTTATGGTTCCATATGTTTTAGAATTGTTTGTTCTATTTCTATTAAAGCTGTCATTGGGATTTTAATAAGGCTTGCCCTAAACCTGTAGATTGCTTTTGGTAATATGAGTATTTTATTATTCTTTGATTTATTTTTTAATATAAATTTATTTATTTTAATTGGAGGCTAATTACTTTACAATATTGTATTGGTTTTGCCATACATCAACATGAATCTGCCACGGGTATACTTGTATTTTTTTATTTATTTTTTTAAACTTTTATTTTGAATTGAGGTACAGATGGTTAGCAATGTTATGATCATTTCAAGTGAACAACAAAGGGACTAAGCCATACATATACATATATCCATTCTCTTCCAAATTCCTCTCCCATCCAGGCTGCCACATAGCATTGATGAGTTCCATGTGCTATACAGTTGGTCCTTGTTGGTTATCCACTTTAAATATAGCAGAATGTACATGTCCATCACAAAGTTCTCCCCACCCCTCCCACCAGCAACCATAAATTCATTCTCTCAGTCTGTTAGTCCCTTTCTTTGTTGTAAATAAGTTCATCTGTGTCATTTCTTTTTAGAATCCACATATAATGGATGTCATATGGTATTTCTCCTCTATCTGACTTATTTCACTCAGTATGACCATCTCTAGATCCATTCATGTTGCTGCAGATTGCACTATTTCATTCTTCTTAATGACTGCGTAATATTCCATTGAAAATATGTACCACATCTTTATCCCTTTCCCTATGGGGGACATTAGGTTGCTTTCGTGTTCTGGCTATTGTAAACAGTGCTACAGTGTTAGGGTGCATGTATCCTTTTGGATCATGTTTTTCTCTGGATATATGCCCAGGAGTTGGATTGCAGGGTCACATGGTAGCTCAATTTTTAGTTTTTTAAAGAGCCTCCATACCATTCTCCATAGTGGCTTTTCCAACTTACATCACGCCAACAGTGCTTGAGAGTTCCCGTCTCTCCACACCCTCTCTAGCATTTATTGTTTGTGGATTTTTGATGACAACCATTCTGGCTGATGTGAGGTGATAACTCACTATAGTTTTGATTTGCATTACTCTAATAAATAGCAGTGTTGAACATCTTTTCATGTGCCTCTTGACCATTTGTATGTCTTCTGTGGAGAAATGTCTACTTAGGTCTTCTACCCATTTGTTGATTGGGTTGTTTGTTTTGATGCTGTTAAGTGTCATGAGCTGTTTATAAATGTTGGAGTCTAATCCCTTGTCAGTCACATCATTTGCAAATATTTTCTCCCAACCTGTGGATTGTCTTTTCATTTTTTATTGTTTCTGTTGCTATGAAAAATCTTTTGAGTTTACGTAGGTCCCATTTTATTTTTGTTTTAATTTCCATTATTCTGGGAGTTGGATTAAAAAAAGATATTGCTGCAATTTACATCAGAGAGTGTTCTGCCTATGTTTTCCCTTGGGAGTTTTGTAGTGTCTGGTTTCACATTTAGATCTTTAATACATTTTGAGCCTTCTGGTGTTAAAGAATGCTCTTAATTTCATTTTTGCATGTAACTTTCCAGTTTTCCCAGCACCATTTGTTGAAGAGAGTTTCTTTCAATCATTGTGTAGTCCTGCTTCCTTTGTCATAAATTAATTAACCAAAAGTGCAAAGGTTTATTTCTGGGTTTTCTATCCTGTTCCTTGGACTATATTTCTACTTTTGTGCCAGTACTGTACTGTTTTGATAACAGTAACTTTATAGTATAGTCTGAAGTCAGGGACCTGATTCCTCCAGCTCTTTCTCAGATTGCTTTGGCTATTCAGGTTCTTTTGTGTCTGCATAAATATCTTGAGATTTTCTGTTCTAGCTCTGTGAAAAAATGTCATTGGTAATTTGATAAGAATTGTGTTGAGTTTGTAGGTTGCCTTGAGTAGTATAGTCATTTTGACAAAGTGAGTTTTCCAATCCATGAGCATGGAATATCTTTCCATCTGTGTGTGTCTTCTTCAATTTCTTTCATCAGCATCTTATAGTTTTTGAAGTATAGGTCTTTTTACTCCTTTGGTAGATTTATTCCTAGTTATTTTGATCTTTTTGATGTAATGGTAAATGGAATTGTGTCTTGAATTTCTCTTTCTGATCTTTCCTTGTTAGTGTATAGAAATGCAAAAGATTTCTGTGTGTTAATTTTGTAACCTGCAACTTTACCAAATTCATTGATTAGCTCTAGTAGCTTTCTGGTGTCATCTTTAGGGTATTCTATTTATAGTATCATGTCATCTGCAAAGAGTGGTGATTTAACTTCTTTTCCAATTTAATTCCCTTTACTTCTTTTTCTTCTCTGATTTCTGTAGCTAGGACTTCCAAAACTTGAATAAAAGTGGTGAGAGTGGACTTCCTTATCTTGGCCCTGACTTAGAGGAAATGCCTTCAGCTTTTCACCATTAAGTATGATGTTAGCTGTAGGTTTGTCATATATAGCCTTTATTATGTTGAGGTATGTTCTTTCTGTGCCAACTTTCTGCAAAGATTTTTATCATAAATGGGTACTGTAATTTGTCAAAAGCTTTTCCTGCATTTATTGAGATGATAATATGTTTTTTATTCTTCAATTTGTTGATGTGGTTTTATCACATTGATTGATTTGCAGATATTGAAAACTCTGCATCCCTGGGATGAATCCCACTTGATCATGTTGTATGATCTTTTTAGTGTATTATTGAATTCAGATTGCTAGTATTGCTAGTTTAGGATTTTTGCATCTATGTTTATCAGTGATGCATGTGTGCATGATAAGTTGTTTCAGTTCTGTCCAACTTTTTTGACCTATGCACAACAGCCCACCAGGCTCCTCTATCCATGGGATTCCCCAGGCAAGAATGCTGGAAGGTTGCCATGCCCTCCTTTCATGGATCTTCCTGACCCAGGGATCAAACCCACGTCTCTTAGGTCTCCTGCATTGGCAGGCGGGTTCTTTTCCACTAGTGCTATCAGTGATATTGGCCTGTAATTTTTTTTTGGTATATGTTTTTCTGATTTTGATATCAGGGTGATGATGGCCTCATAGAATGAATTTGGAAGTTTCTTATCTTCTGCATTTTTTTTTTTTGGAAAAAGTTTGAGAAGGATAGGTTTTAACCCTTCTCTACATGTTTGATATAATTCACCTGATGTGAAGACCTTAGGTCCTGGACTTTTGTTTTGAGAGTTTTTCAATCATAGTTTCAATTTCAGTACTTGTGAGTCATCTGTCCATATTTTTATTTCTTCTTGGTTCAATCTTGGGAGACTGTACTTTTCTAAAAATTTGTCCATTGCTTCAAGGTTGTCCGTTTTATAGGCATACAGTTTCTCATAGTAGTCTCTTATGATCCTTGGTATTTCTGTGGATTAATTATAACTTCTCCATTTTCACTTCAAATTTTGTTGATTTGAGTCCTCTCCCTTTTTTTCTTGGTGAGTCTGGCTAAAAGTTTATCAATTTTGTTTATCTTTTCAAGGAACAAGGTTTTAGTTTCATTGATCTTTCCAGTTGTTTTCTTTTCTCTACTTCATTTATTTCTGCTCTGTTATTTATGATTTCTTTCCTTCTTTTAACTTTAGGGATTTTTTGTTCTTTTTTCTCTGGTTGTTTTAGGTGTAAAGTTAGGTTGTTTGAGATTTTTCTTGTTTCTTGAGGTAAGATTTTATAAATTTCCCTTTTAAAGAACTGCTTTTGCTGCACCCCATAGGTTTTGGATTGTTGCACTTTAATTTTCATTTGTCTCTAGGTATTTTTAATTTCTTCTTTGATTCCTTCAGTGACCCATTTGTTGTTTAGTAACATATTGTTTAACTGCCATGTGTTGTGTTTTTTATAATTTTTCATTGCAGTTTATTCCTAATCTCCTAGTGTTGTGATCTATAAAGATTCGTGATATCATTTCAAATTTTTTAAATTTGCCAAGGCTCATCTTTGTTTATTTTCATTTTATTGCATTTTGTTTATCAATGAAAATAGTTCTTTGATGGAATCTTTAGAATTTTCTTTAGATAAAACAATATCATCCTCAAATGTGGTAGTTTTACTTTTCTGTTTCCAGTTTAGATGCAGTTTATTTATTTTTCTTGCCTAATTGCTCTGGCTAAGACTTCCAATTTTATGTTTAATAAGAGTGATGAGAGTGGGATCCTTGTCTTACTCCTTTTCTTGAAGGGATAGGTTTCAGTTTTTCACCATTGAGTATGATGTTAACTACACATGTATAATATATAGTCTATGACCTTCACTATGTTGAAGTACTGCCTTCTATACCCATTTTGTTGAGAATTTTTATCATTTGTGAGTATTGAATCTTGTCAAATACTTTTTCAGCCTCTATTGAGATGATATTGTATTTGATTTGCTAATATTTTGAGAATTTTACATCCATGTTTACCAGAGATAATGGCCTGTAATTGTGTGTGTGTGTGTGTGTGTGTGTGTGTGTGTGTGTGTTGTCCTTATTTGGTTTTGGTATCAGGATAATATTTGCCTTGTGAAATAAGTTAGGAAGTGTTCCCTCCTCTAATATTTTAGAAAAACTTGGGGAAAATACATATTACATCGCCTTTGAATGTTTGGTATAAACCACTTGGGAAGCTGTCTGGTCATGGACTTTTGATTATTAGAGGTTTTGTTTACTGTTTTAATCTCTGTATTAGTGATCAGTCTATTCAGATTTTTCTATTTCTTCATGACTTAGTCTTGAAAAATTGGGATTCAAAGAATTTGTCCATTTCTTCTAGGTTGGGCAATTTGTTGACATATACATTTAGCTGTTCATATCATTGTCTTACAATTATTTGTATTTCTGTGGTATCTGTTATTATTTCTGTTCTTTCATTTCTATTTTATTTATCAGAGACTTTTACTTTTCTCTTTTTTTCTTAGTGTCTAGCTAAAGGTTTGTTAATATTTCTTTTCATCATTTCAAAGAATCAGCTCTTAGTTTCTTTGACCTTTTCTATTATCTTTTTGGTCTCTGTTTCAATTTACTTCTACTCTGATCTTTATTATTTCTTTTCTTGTACTGACTTTGACCTTCATTTCCCCCTCTCCTTTTTTTTTTCTAGTTCATTTATGTGTAAGGTTAAATAGTTTCTTTGAGATTTATTATTTCTGTTTTTAAAAGTTTCTTTCTTTATTTATTATTTATTTTTGGTTGTGCTCAGTCTTCATTGATATGTGGACTTTTCTCTAGTTGAAGCAAGAGGGGGCTACTCTCTAGTTGCAGTATACAGGCTTCTCATTTCAGTGGCTTCTCTTGTTGCTGACATGGGCTCTAGGGCATTCAAGCTTCAGTAGTTGCAACACGAGCTCAGTAGTTGCAGTTCCTGGGCTTTAGAGTACAGGTGCCATAGTTGTGATGAATGGGCTTAGTTGCTCTGTGGCATGTGGGATCTTCCTAGACCAGAGATCAAACCTGTGTCCCTGCATTGGCAGGCAGATTCTTTACCACTAAACCACAAGGGAAACCCTAAATTTTATATCTTTGGGTAGCCTCTATTGCTATAAACTTCTCTCTAGTATCACTTTTGCTGCATCTAATATATTTAATATGCCATGTTTTCACTTTTTCTTGTCTTCAGGTAATTTTCAATGTCTACTTTGATTTATTTGTTATCTCAACAGTTGTTCAGTAGTATGTTGTTCATTCACACATTTATAATTCTTGAAGATTCTTGTAGTTGATTACTAGTTTCATTCCACTATGATTGGAAAAGATGCCTGATATGATTTCAATTTTCTTAAATTTATTGAAACTTGTTTTTTGTCCAGACACATAGTCTTTCCTTGAGAATGTTCCATGTGCACTTGAGAGGAACAGATATTCTGCTACATTTAGATGGAATGTTGTATATGAACCTATAAGTCTATCTGCTCTACTGTTTCATTTAAGACTTCTGTTTCCTTGTTAACTTCCTGTATGGATGATCTATTAACTGATGTAAGTGAGTCCCCTACAATTACTGTGTTGCTATCAATTTCTCACTTTGTTGTTGTTGTTCAGTCACTAAGTCATGTCCAACCTTTTTGTGACACCATGGACTGCAGCACACCAGCCTTCCCTGTCCTTCACTATTTCCTGGAGTTTGCTCAAACTCATGTCCGTTGAGCCAGTGATACCACCCAACCAGTTACCTCTTTGAATTTAAGCCTGAATTTTGCAATAAGGAGCTCATGATCTGAGCCACAGTCAGCCCCAGGTCTTGTTTTTGCTGAGTGTATAGAGCTTCTCCATCTTCAGCTGCAAAGAATATAATCAATCTGATTTATATATTGACCATCTGGTGATGTCCATGTGTAGTATCTTCTCTTGTGCTATTGGAAGAGGGTGTTTGCTGTGACTAGTGTGTTCTCTTGGCAAAACTCTGTTAGCCTTTGCCCTGCTTCATTTTGTACTCTAAAGCCAAACTTGCTTGTTACTCCAGGTATCTCTTGACGTCCTACTTTTGCATTCCAGTTCCCTCTGATGAAAAGGACATCTCTTTTTGGTTTTAGTTCCAGAAGGTCTTGAAGGTCTTAATAGAACTGTTCAACTTCAGCTTCTTCATCATTAGTGGTTGAGGCATAGACTTGGATTATTGTGATGTTGACGACAAAAGATGAGATGGTTGGATGGCATAACTGACTCAATGGACATGAGTTTGAGCAAGATCTGGGAGATGGTGAAGGGCAGAGAAGCCTGGAGTGCTGCAGTCCACGGGGTTACAAAGTTCAGACACACCTGAGCAACAGAACAACAACAGCAACTGTGATGTTGAATGGTTTACCTTGGCAATGAACCAAGATCATTCTGTCATTTTTGACATTGCACCCATATACTGCGTTTCAGATTCTTTTGTTGACAATAAGGGCTACTCAAGTCCTAAGAAATCTATAAATGCTATGTTCTTTAGTTATGGTCATTTGATAGAGAATGGGGAGGGAAGGAACAAGTTGAGCTGGAGAGGCAGATCAAATTTATAGTAAGTCACGTTAAAGTCCAAGGTTAAACATAAATTACAAGGAAGTACAATTTGGTATAAATACCACTAAGCTGAAAAGGCTTAGTGAAGTCTCAGGTGTGACTTAGGCTCCAGAGTCTCTGAGATATGAATTTGAATCTTGGTCCTGCTTCATCCTAGTTGTGGGACCTTGGAGAAATCACAGCCTCTCTGAGCCCAGTTTTCTAACTTGTAAAATGAAGATATTTATGTGTATAGGGTTGCTATAATGATGAAATGAGATACCTATATAGTTAGCACATAAGGAGTACTCAGTTTAAGGTAGCATTTGTTTTGATTTTACAGGAATCCAGTTACTAACTACATGATCTTAATGAGGTAAACTTCACTTCTCTGAGCCAGTTTTCTCAACTGTAAGTGAAGACAATGCCTATATTGCAAACAAGTTTTTTTTTTTTTTTTTTGGTGTTTAAGTAAGATTAGGTATACAGATGGTAATATAATAGAAGTTTAAAAAATGATAGTGCTACTGATTGAGTAACAGCCTCTTAGGAAATGGCAGGCATGGAAGATGGTAGATGTTTACTCTTCTATATTCTAGAGCTGATGAGAAGCCTCAAACTCTAAATGTAGAGGTTATAAAAGAGCTCAGAGCTACTTTTTCCACCCTCAGCCTATCTCTGATCATGCCAAACACTCAGAAATAGGAGGACCATTGATAAGGCGAAGGGGCAAGGAAGGCTTCTTAGCCATCTTCCTCAAAGTCCAGCCTTTTGACAATCCTACCCCAGGGAACTCTCCCCTAATTCATTTCTTTTGGCACTCA
The DNA here is from genome assembly GCA_006408695.1 of Aepyceros melampus. NCBI lineage: Eukaryota > Metazoa > Chordata > Mammalia > Artiodactyla > Bovidae > Aepyceros > Aepyceros melampus. The sequence goes on from SJXQ01000592.1 coordinate 90,402, forward strand.
AGTTTGACTCTTTAGTGTGGATGCTGAGTTACAATACTCATGCTTATTTTCCATGAGTATGACTCATTCTTCAACTCAGATTTAAGCCCCTGGATGGCAAATTTTATGTCAAATCATTTTTTTGCATCTCTTGTGTGAGCTAAGGCTGGGCACAAAACCCTTCAAGAAACACTCAATAAATTTAATACCTTTCAGTTTATATTTTAGAATAACCCTCAGATTTGGGTATATCATGTTTGTGTGTGTCAGAGATGGCACAAATGGGGACTTCAAAAAGGAAAGCTTTTCCCATTGTCCTAGTGGACTGAGCTACATTTTTCTTTTCTCAATGAGTATTAAATAACATCTACCTGCAAGGCAATTTACTTGGGCCCTTGCTGAATACAGAGAGGGATCTCCCCTAGATCTAGCTCTCAGGTTGCTCCATCTTAATCGAGGAGGTAAAGCCAACAAAACAAAGAGCCTTGAATCAAAGTACAAGGTGATTAGTGCTGTAAGAGTGTGAGAAAGGAATTTTCAGCATATTAGGCTTCCAAAAGATATGAAACTTAAGTTGAATCTTGATGGATGATGCAAATTGCAGTATATAAGAAAGGGTAGAGGGCATCTTAAAAAGAGATTATTAATTGTAGGATATGTACATGGAACAAGAAGTAATATTATTTATGTGGACTATAGGATATGTGAAGAGGAATGGTGGAAAGGTAGACCAGAATGAGCAGTTGAATTGAGACCGAAGAAGGTAATAAATTCCAGGTTTAAAAATGTTTGTGCTTATACTGCAGATAACAGGGAGCTGTGAAATCTAAATCTAACTATTATCTATCTAACTATCTGGAGATTTTTTTTCAAACTGGTTAGGTACATGATCAGAACAGACTTTTAGAGTAGTATATGAAGGTCAGCAGGGAAAGATATAGTCCTATAGACTTATATCATGGACCCATTGATCTGGAAAGCAGTCCAAGTCCACATTGTAAAGGTAGGGAAATGATCCCATTCAAGGTCGCACAGCAAGTTAGTTTTAGTATTAATACTGGAATCTAAGTCTTTTGACTCCTGGGTATTATTACTCTTCCCTCTCTGCCTCAGTTTGACTTGTGGTTTTGCTGTGACACATTAGAGGTAGGAGAGAACAACATTGGGGTCTTTCAACGAAGAAGCCGTTTGCTACTATTTCAAAGTTCGACTTATAATGAAACATCAATTTGTAGCTCCCAGTAAAGAGCCTGGCAGCTGAACTGGTGAATCCTCTTGCAATGCAGGACAACATGGTTCAATTCCTGGGTGGGGGATATCCCCTGGAGAAGGGATAGGCTACTCACTCAGTATTCTCAGGCTTCCCTAGTGGCTCAGATGGTAAAGAATCCACCTGCAATGTGGGAGACCTGGCTTTGATCACAGAATTGGGAAGGTCCCCTGGAGTAGGGAGTGGCTACTCACTCCCTTATTCTGGCCTGGAGAATTCCATGGACAGAGGAGCCTGGCAGGCTACAGTACATGGGGTCACAAAGAGTTGGACATGACTTAGTGACTTTCACTTTCATAAAGAGCCTAGGAAGATGCAAGTCTAATGACATTTGTTTTCCAAGGCCTTAGGTAGATGTCTATTTGGATGTGTCTGCAACTGGTAAATGAATGGGTTTCATGTTTCAGGGAGTGTCATCCAGTTCTCTCATCAAAGGAAATGATAGCCTTAGGGTAGACACAGCTTCAGGTAGAAATGTTTTATGGCTCTGACTGAAGTGTATGCTTCCTATCCAGTACTCACTCCAGCAACCAGTAGAAATGGAACAGTGTTGTCAACTGTTATACTCTGACCTGCAGGTGAGCAAGGACCATCATGTGGCTAGAGCTTCTCAACTATGGCTATATATAGTGTCACTTGGGGAACTTTTAGAAAATATCCATACCCAGGTCCTACCATAATCAATTAAACTGGGATCTCTGGCTATTGGGTCTCCAGTACTATACAGTTTCAATGTTCTCTATGTTTAGCCAGGGTTGAAAATCACTGGTACTTGTGACTACTTGGGCTTTGGAAAGTAGATAGACCAGGATCTATTGCCAATTAACTATGAGGTTACTTCTCATCTCTCTGTTTCTTCAACTGTAGAACAGGTATAATACTTTTTTACCTTTCAGGATTATGGCTAGTGTTAAATAAGAATATGTGCATAAGGGCTGAGTATAGTATCATAGTATCTAGAACAGAGCAGGTGTTCAATAAAAACTGGTAGCTAAATTTTTATCACTTATTTTATTACCATTATCATTATTATTTATAACTTTTTCCTTTTTAATTTATTTTTTATTGAAGGATAATTGCTTTACAGAATTTTGTTGTTTTCTATCAAACTTCAGCATGATTCAGCCATAGGTATACATATACCCCCTCCCATTTGAACCTTCCTCCTATCTCCCTCCCCATCCCACCCCTGTAGATTGATACAGAGCCCCTGTTTGAGTCTCCTAAGCCATACAGCAAATTCCCGTTGGATGTCTATTTTACGTATAGTAATGTAAGTTTCCATGTTACTCTTTCCATACATCTCACCCTCTCCTCCCCTCTCCCCATGTCCATAGTCTATTCTCTATGTCTGTTTTTCCATTGCTGCCTTATAAATAAATTCTTCTGTACCATTTTTATAGATTCCATATATGTGCATTAAAATATGATATTTATCTTTCTCTTTCTGACTCACTTCACTTTTACTACTACTAACAACAAAACAGCAAACACTGAGAAAAACAGTGGATGCAGAAATAGGAGTTATAAGTCTTAGTCCTCTCTCTACCACTTACCTAATTATGTAATCGTGGATGAGTGAGTTCACCTTTCCAAACCTTAGTTTACTTCTCTGTAAGATGGAGAAGATAAGACCCATCTATTATTCTTTCCTCACAAGCTTATTGTGAACATCAGTAATTATCTGGAAGAGTACTTTGAATGGTATAACATTTTAGAAAAATTATATTATTATTATTATTTTGGTCATTATTTAGCTACAGTTCTGTGTACATGACCTGGTGCTAAGGGGCATGGTGTGTCCAGAAATGTAAGATACAGCCTAGATGAGGAGACAGAATTTCTCTGTGTGTGACTGAATAGTACTTGGCTCATATCACCATTAGAGCACAAATCATACTGTATTATCATTACCATTTTTTTCATATCTGTCTCCCTCACAAGAATGACTAGCTAGGGAATGAAAAAAACCCTACAGAGCAATATATGTACTCTATGAGCATTTACATGGATGGAAATTACCTATGCCAGGTGGAGTGTTCAGAGGATTGAGATTTGAGCTGAGTGTTTAGGGGTGGTTTCAGTACAGATCAGGCTTCCCTGGTGGCTCAGAGGGTAAAGCATCTGCCTGCAATGTGGGACACCCAGGTTTGATACCTGGATCAGGAAGATCCCTTGGAGAAGGAAATGGCACCCCACTCCAGTATTCTTGCCTGGAGAATCCCATGGACAGAGGAGCCTAGTAGGCTACAGCCCACGGGGTTGCAAAGAGTCAGACATGACTAAGCGACTTCACTTTCTTTCCTTTCTTTTTCTTTCAATACAGATCAAACATGAAAACAAGGGTATATTTCAGACAAGAAGCAGGACAGAGTCTAATACTCACTTATCCCAGCTATCACCTAGGTACTCTCTACCAGCCATCTAATTTAGTTCTTACAACTACCTCATGAGAATACCCATTTCTCAGATGAATACCTTGATAGTCAAAGAGTTGAAATAACTGTCCAGGGTCTCACAGCTTAGAAATAGCAGAACAAGGCCTGAAAGCCAGATCTGCCCAACTCAAGACTCTGTACTTGTCACGCTGTACCATACTGTCTCATCTAGAAGTAAGAACCAAGGGATTGCTTTGATAGGGCCAGTGAGGAGACTGGTTTAACAAAAGTAGAGCTGGAGTTAAAGTCCAGTGTTAGTGCCTGAGATAATAATTTGGGACCAACTCATAGAAGGCCTTGAATTTTTGCTAGGGAGTTTGAACTTTATCCTGTACATTTTGTAGCCACTGACAAAACCTGGAAAAACAATTTTCTTAAGGATTATGGATTAAAGTTGATATTTTTTACATTTACCTTAAAAAGTTTTGTAGAAGAAAAAGTGATTATCAGGGTTTACTGTCAAAAACAGTGAATATCAAAATCTTATAACACCCTTGCATAGTTACACATGTATCTATTTCCAGATGGGGTTCATCAGGCCTGAATATTTCTGTGGCCTTTCTTCAGTTAATATTATTTTATATGAATACGTTTTTCACCTAGCCCAAATCCTTGTTAGTTCATGCATAATATGTATTGGTTAAATGCCTGTAAGAATTTAATTATTTCCTTTGTGCTTGAGTCTGACTTTGTGCTATTAAGAAGCATGTTTTTGTGCTGATTGCTTATTTTTTCCTCTTGGGTTAATTTCTTTGGGTCTGTTCTTCAAAATGGATCAACTGGATCAATGAGCATGAACTGTTTTTATATATTATTTTGCATTTCATCCACATTGTTCCACAATTCTTGATGTCAGGCTATCTAGATAGAGTAAGCCCACTGTATAGTGCTATGAGCAATGTGTGCATGCATCTGTTTCAATATACTCCTGCCAGAACTGTTTTGTTAAAAAAAATTATGTGTATTTATTTTGTGCTGAGTCACATGGAGACTAGAGACATAGAGGTAGAAAGTTCAGTTAGGACTGCTACAATAGTCAAGGTTTATGTGAAAAGAACCTGATTTTTTGGTGATGATGACTATAACAAATTCATCATCAGATATTGACTACACACCTGCTATGTGTCAGTCACAATACTAAACATGTTAATGAAAAGTGAAAGTGAAGTCGCTCAGTCATGTCCAGCTCTTTGCCACCCCATGGACTGTAGCCTATCAGGCTCCTCTATCCATGGGATTTTCCAAGCAAGAGTGCTGGAGTGGATTGCCATTTCCTTCTCCAGGGGATCTTCCCGACCTAGGAATTGAACCCGGGTCTCCCGCATTGCAGGCAGACCCTTTACCATCTGAGCCAGTACTTAAGTAAATTCTCCCAATGCCTCTGTAAGATAGTGTATTATTGGTCTTAATTATATAGTTGAAGAAACTGAGACTGAGCAAATTGACACCCTCAGTTCAGTTCAGTTCAGTTCAGTCACTCAGTCGTGTCCAACTCTTTGTGACCCCATGTACTGCAGCATGCCAGGCTTCCCTGTTTATCACCAACTTCTGGAGCTTACTCAACTCATGTCCATCTATTCAATGATCAGATATTGACTAAGCACCTGCTATGTGTATTATTGGTCTTTATATAGTTGAAGAAACTAAGACTGAGCATATTGATGCCCTAGGTGACACAAATATGAAGTTTCAGAGCTGGAGTTCAAACACAGACTATCTGAAGGGATAGCTGCTAGAATAATTTTTTAATCCAGAGTTGTTAGCAACCATAAAGAAATGGGGACCAAGAAAGGTGGCCAATATCACTGCAATATCAAGTACCTCCTAAGGAATAGTGTTCCATTTGGCTAACTGTCCAAGTTCTTGTTGTTCTCTCTTCCAGGAGACTCTGACAGTTTCAGCAAAGTGCGGCCTCCAGGAGAAAAGCCAACCATCATCAGACCCCCAGTGAGGCCTCCAGACCCTCCCTGCCGGGCAACTACTACCCAGAAACCAGAACCAAAGCCAGATGTTATGGCTGGCAATGCAGGGGAAATCCCATCATCTGTGTAAGTAGGGCTGTTTTTCAACCTTGACCTAAAGCCCACCTTAGATCACTAAGAATGCTTTTAAGATTACCGTCATGGTTGTAAAGGGTGTACAATGCACAACTCTGGGGCATCATTCACTTCATAGTGAAGGGAATTGTCACAGACCAGCCCTGTTCAGAGTTTTCTACTGGGAGAGTTTTCCTAAGCTGAAGTGTTTAAAACTTAATTCCTGATAGGAGACCCATTTTTCTTAGTCACCCTGATCTCTGTAGGGTAATAAGATTACCTGCTGCTTTCATGCTTCCTTGGCCTGGAAATCTTTTATCTTATTATTACTACTTGTTTTAAAAGTAATTTAATGAACAGATTTGTTCATTTTACTTGTACTTTAAGGTTTTTTTTTTTTTTTAAAAAGGGAAAGTATGATTTTAAAAATTTTCCAAAATGACTGTCATTCTCCAAAGAGCATCTTACAGGGTAAAAACAGAACTAATATCCAGCAGGCCTTCCTGAGGCTGGTTTGCAAGCCAAGAAACCATGGATAAAGCAGCTAAGTGGGGCCACAGCACCTCTTAGGGACCAGCCTTGCTTGGCCACAAAACTAACCTGGCTGGCCTCTCCATAGCCAGGGACCCCTCTCAGCATCCTGCTTCCTGGTTTTCCTTTTTCTTGTGTTTATTGTCTCATAATTGTAAAATTGAGGAAGTAAGAAAATGAAAGCCTCTACCACTTGGACTGATTAGCTAAGTGTATTTACAAAATGCCAAAAACTATACTCTGAAACCAAGAACTTGTTTTACTTATTTCTCCCAAGAGTAGCCTGAATGTATATCATACTTAGACCATTCTGAACCAAGGGGAAACAGAAGGTATCAGCCATAACTTTGGGAGTGCCTATGGTGTCTGAAACATTTCACATTCTGATATGTAGATTTTCCCTCAGACCCAGATCCTTTGCAAGCTAAGGCAGAACGTGGCATTGGTGGCCTGTCTGGTTCATATTTTATTCTCCTTTCCATTGGCCATTGGTTCTCACACATATTTCAGAGCAGTTCATGGGACTTGGTTGACTTCTGTTTGCAGAGTGGCTTCCAGGACCAGATTCTTTGAAACAGCTTCCCGGAAAACAGGAAGGTAAGAGATGCAGGTGACAGAACTTCAACCAAATCACTTTTTAATAAATGCATCATGAGTGTGTCATTTACTCTCTTAACATTCTCCTTTTCTGTTTCCTGTCACTCTGTCTCTGTCTGATTGTGTTTTTTCCTTTCTCTCCCCCAACACTGTCTTTCTGTCTCCCCAATCTTAACTTGTATTTCTGCCTTTTCCCTATACCTGTGTGTCTCTCTGCCTTTGTCACTCTTACTTATTTGTTTCTTTTACACTATTTCTTTCTCTGTCTCTGTAATTCTCAGTCTCTTTCTCTCTGTGTGTTTTTCTACTTATGTCTCTGTTTCTTTGTCTCTCAGTTTTCTTATCTCTTTGACTCTTTTTCTGTCTCTCTCTCCATGTCTCTCTTTCTTTGTCTATCTCTGTATTTGTTGTCTCTGCCCCTCTGACTCTGTTTTTCAATATCTTCTCTCTCTCTCTCTCTCTCTCTCACACACACACACACACACACGGAGTACTCACATGCCAAATGGTATTGCAAAAATATTATGCTCATTGTAGGTATTTTTTTTGTTAGTTTGCTTATTTAGATCCTATTTTATTCTAAAAGGGCAACTGATAGAAATATATAGAGTGCAATATTCTAACATAAATGGCCTTAGAATGAGCATAGTCCTGATTTCAGAGATAAGCATTAGACTTAGGTGGCTGTTTTCAAACTGGCTGCACATATAAATCACCTGGAAATTTTTGAGGGAAAAGAAAATGAATACAGATTCCTGCCTTCCACTCTAGACTCATTAAAGCAGAATCTCCAGGAGTAGCACCTGGGAATCTAGGTTTTTACATTTCTTTCCTTTCTTCTTTCCAATTAATTTGTTTTTAAAATTCTTCAAGTGCTGGTATAGACTTTTCAAGGCCTTCATTTGGGACCCTTTAGATTGGAACACTTGGAGAAATGATTGCTTATCCTTCAGGGACTCTTTTGTGAGTTCACTTAGTGTTGCTTATCAGAGAGATCAAAATTGTGTTTCCTGGCGGGTGATAAGAGTGTAACTCTTCTGGGTGTTCAATTAAAAGCACAGTAATATGCCTTTACCAGCACTGGAGCTGGGATAGGTTAGACATCATTTAGTTAAAACTGTGGGCCCTGACACCAGGACATGATTCTGAATAGCAGGCCACTGAAATTCTGCTTGGCAGTCAGTCAAATGGAACTCTAGTCTAGACCAAATTCTCAGACAATAATTTACCATTTATTCTACCATAACAGATGAAAGCGAGGTCAAAACCCTAGATTACTCTTACTGATATAATGAAGATAAAGTTTTTACCTAGAATATTTTTTGAAGCAGGCTTAATCAGATAGGCTTGAGGGGGAAAATAAAAGAAAAACAGAAAGAGACACTTAATATTCTTAAAGCATCTGCCTATAAGCAGGACTATTTACTACTTCTGGGTAGTCCTTCCTCCCTCCCTAGGATAAACCTATGATAAATAAATACCAGGAAAATAGAATAAAGCAATCTTGAATTAACAGAATGAAGTGCGCATAACTAAAGGACAGCTTTTTAGAGGTAGTGTTATCTGAGATGGAGCTTGAAAGATGGATAGAATACACTGAAAATGAGAACGTTTCTGTAGTCTTGAACAGGGAACCAAGGCATTGAGCTGTATATGTACTAGGCATGAACAAAGTCCAGTAGAATCTTTAAGGCAGCTTGATTTCTAATAGGGAATCTATAGCCAAACTGGTGTTGAAAATGTGGAAAGATTGGTAACCATTGCCTAGGCTTTGTCATAGTGTTCAGAGAAGTCTTGGACCAACTGCAACATAGGGTACTATGGCCAAAGCAGCCACTTCAGGATGGAGGATGATCCTACCAGTCCTATATTCAGGCCTCTGGAACCTAAATTTAATCCTCTTCCTTATCCCCAGATTCTTTCTTGGCAGGAGTGTGTGTAAGACCAAGGTGGGTACACCAGTCCTCCAATATGTCATGAGTCACTTTCCTAGGTACCTACAGAGTCCTCCCACTCAGCATCCACATGACAAAAACACCCCTTCCGTCTAGACCCATTTTTTAAAAAATAATTTATTTTAATTGTAGGCTAATTACTTTATAATATTGTGGTGGGTTTTGCCATAAACTGACATGAGTCAGTCATGGATGTACATATGTCCCCCCAATGCTGAACTCCCCTCCCTTCTCTCTCCCCATCCCACCCCTCTGGGTTTTCCCAGTGCACCGGCTTTGAGTGCCCTGTTTCATGCATTGAACTTGGACTGGTCATGTATTTCACATATGGTAATATACATGTTTCAGTGCTATTCTCTCAGATCATCTCACCCTTGCCTTCTCTCAGAGTCCAAAAGTCTGTTCTTTATATCTGTGTCTCTCTTGCTGTCTCACATATAGGGCCATCATTACCGTCTTTCTAAATTACATATATATGTGTTAATATACAGTATTGGTGTTTTTCTTTCTGACTCCAGTTTTGTAACCACCATTTCATCAGTGCATCTACATGCTGGCTGCTGGTCAAAATTCTTAGACTAGCCACAGTCAATCTCATCTCATCGCTAATGAAAATGATAATCTATTTAACCTTTGCTGTGCCCCTTTTTGCCTCCAATTTGTACACCTGACTATATGTAACCTGATATTTGAATGACCTCACTTTTCATTTATCTCCCATATACAACAATTTAAAAATTAAAAACTCAAAAGAAGAGAAAGGAGGGGGAAATATTTCAGTAAGGCAGAACCACTTATGCAACACAAGTTCACAAAGAGCTTAGTGTTCCACTTTGGCTGGAATGTGGGGGTGAGGGGAAGGAAGCTCAGCTGGAAGTGAGGCCAGGAGCATGGATTGGGGCCAGATTGTAAAGGCCTTATATAACATACCAAGAAGTTCAGTCTTTATTCTCTAGTCATTATGGAGAGCTTAAAAGCTTAAAAAATGACAATGCATATTCTAATCTGCATGAATTATTTTGAAATACACACACATTCTGTTGGTAATGAGGAAGATAGGAGAGTAAAACCTGAAGGCAGTGAGACAAATTAGGAGGCTAATCATCCTAGCAAGAGTTGATGAGGTCTTGATATAGGCATTGTTAGCAGGAATAGAATGAAAGGATAGATTTGAGGTAGACTCAGTAAGACCTTAATGACTTTTCAAATATGGAACATTGGAGAAGGATTAAGAGAGAAAAAGTCTAACTTGGACAGCTGGGTAGATGGTAGCAATAGTTAATCATGGTGGAACAGGTTTTGTGGAAAACTTTCTCTGATCAATTTTGGACACTGTGTATGAAGATTCTGTGTGACATCCAGATAGTAATGACCAATGGGTAACTACAACTTAGACTATTAATTGGTACTGGACCTACATACATTTAGGGGTAGAATTATTGAGTACAGACACTGTACAAATTTATTCACATATACTACAATATGAATAGTATCCTTTGGGGTGGGGGTGGGGTCTCAGTGCTTGATGGGATTGAAATCATGAATGAGAATAAGTCACTCAGGGAGTAGGTATAAATAGACTCAAGAGAGAGGAGGAAAACAGTGTTGAGAACATAGCCCTGGGACCAGCTGTTGTCTGGGATTTTCTGCCCACATTATATGGACCTTAATTCTCCAGGGTTTTCTCTTTCCTCCAACCATCTCTAGACAAGGTGACCATAGGATTGATCTAAAGGTATCAAGAGGCCAGGCAAAGCTTGTTTGGTCTCTGAGGCAAAGGAAGATTCAAGTCATAGAAGGTATTTGCCTTTCCTCTTTGCCCTTCTCTCATTGGAGATAATCATAGAATGTAGTCTTTGGTCTTAGGCCAATTTCTCTGGTCTCCCCTAGCCTCCCATTGTATGACACTCAAAGGATTGTGGTAGCACCTGAAAGATGTTTTTTTGTCTGAGACACTGGGCTCTCTAAATCTGCTAAAGAGGTAGCCTAACCTATAAGCATGGAGTGAGATGTTTTGAAATATCTGGATGAAATCACTTCCTAATTTTTCAAATGGCCTGATTGGCACTGTCTTGGAAGGGTTACCCACCCACTTGTTATGCCTTTCCAGTTCTGATTTCTAGAGTCAGTGAAATGTCTTTCATCCTTTACCCGCAGTTCTCAAGGCAGACTTCCTGGAGATGAGAGTTGAGGCCTCAGGTATGTAGTATCCTCTTCTGATTACAAAACCTTGTTACACATATGCCTTCTTTTATGAGATCTGAGTTTTTGAGAACTGGAATGCCCATGTAGGTCCAGAGGGTGGGAATTCACCTCCGTGGCTCAGTTTACTACTTTGTAATTACATGACCCATATACTTACTGTCGTTTAATACTGAAATTCTCTATGTTTTTAAGTTTACTTTTTCTTTCTCTCTCAGCCAAACTACAGTATAATTTTATGAATTGCCTTTGAATCAAGGTCATTAGAAATCCTAGATTGTGACATTTGGGGCAATTACATTTCCTTTCCTGGGCCTCAATTTCCTAATATGCAAAATGAAACGTTTGGAACCTTTTAATTCTGACATCCTTTGGTCTGTAAGAATATCAGTAAACTCTCATTTGATATTTTGGTAGGTCCCAAGAGTCTACCTTAGTATTTATAGAGGGATTTCATTCCTTCAGCCCAAATCACTATTTCATACTCCTTGAACCTTCATCGTTAGTTCTTTACATATGTCAAATGCAAAGCACTTTCACATCCATTAACTCATTTAGTCCATATCAAATGTCAGAAATAAGGAAGATAATATGTACTTTCACTAAACATATAAAGAAACTGAGGTTCAGAGGGGATACGTAACTTACTAAGATCACCAGAGCCATGGAGATCATGGAAATTTCTTTCTCTGCCTAAAAGTTCTGATTGACAATCAGATTGTTGGCATGATATAAACCAATACATGCATAAACAAGATCCAGGTATCTGGAGCAGAGCTTTCCATGTACTCCTCAGCCTTCCTTTTCTTCCTATCACTGCCAGTCCTCAGAGGTCTGTAGGTAGATAAGCTTTTTCTTATCAGCTCTCATGAAGGTAAAGTCCCAGTAAAAGGAAATCTGGAGTTACTGTAGGGCCGTAAAGGCAGTGACCATTCAGCAAGGGGGAGGGGGGTAATCTCAGAGATATTAGGCTTCTATATCCCCTGTAGACTTTTTGAGGATTAGAGTTCAAGCTAAAGGCACAGGGTTTCCAGCCCTGATTATAGCATATATTGGGACTGGTCTATGGAATCTGAGTTATAAAGGCTTTTTCCTAGCCAGCTGCTGTTACTCAGCAGATTTGCTACCTACCACGAGAGGCCCTACTGCCCAGTGGCTATTAAGTGCTTAACCAATCATAGCTAATTCCTTACTCTCTTCTTTCCCTTTCAGGTTGTAAGATCCTTGGCCTCAGGGGACCCTTTCCAAGTTCTAGAAGGGTCTTCTTCAAACCCTTGTGTGCTGAAGAGCAGATTCTTCCTGTCCCTGCACCTTCAGGCTCTGGGAGGCTATAAAATAAGGGGCACATGTTCTATACACAAGTTTATTTCTCCTTTGTATTCTGTCTTCATTCCCCAGAAGGTCTATCTTGAGCTCCTATAAGACTGTGAATGGCTGAACTTCCTCAAGCCAGACTGCAGAAATCAAGCTGTCCACTGACCTGAGTCGAAGAGAGGAGCTCAGTTTTCAACCGTTTTCTGAACTTCCTGCCTCCTCAAAAGGCCATCTATCTCTGAAAGATTTGGGGCTAAAGATTGATCTTAGAAGTCTTACCCTGAACTAAAAGTTACTTGAGTAGGGGCCATTGCTTACCTTGGAAGTAAGGGAATAGGAATGTTTGCTGAACTTCGGAGGCTCTTACCAAGTCTCTCTTACTGAAGATATGGACGCTAGTGCCAGTTTGGAGCTCTGGCATAGTACTACATTGCCAAGAATGCATCTGCTCCTATGGCCCAGACAGAAAGAGTGATGCCTCTATAATCCCTCCAATGTGGACTCAGGAAGGTGGCCTTCCTGCTTTTACATACTTAGGACAAATCTGCAAAGCATGTTTTGCATGTCAAAGCCTATGTTTGAATTATTCTTCTTCCTGCTTTGTCCTAACAGCTTCCTTTCCAAGCAATCAGAAAGAAACAAAAGCTTAAAACAGTTCTTTTTTTTTTTTTTAAAGACAGACTGTATTTGTTTTGTAGGAGTCCCATTTTGGGATCAAATGCTGGGGAAAATTGTTAAGATGGATAAAGGCCAGGTAGTTGTCATTGTTATTTCATGTTTTCTTTTAAAAGATAAGCTCTTTATCGCCTGAAAGAAACAGTTCTTAACCCAGTATCTATGGACTCAGGAACTTCATAAAGCCTCTGAAATAGTATGTAGACTTCCACAACAATGTGCCTTTTCTGAGGAAATGGGCCATAACATTCTAGTGAATTTCAAATTGGACCTGTGACATAATAAAGATTAAGAACCATAGCCCTTGAGACAAAAGACTCTTTTTACAATTCCTAAAATAATTGATTAGAAAGGCCTTTCAGTATTATTTAGTCAAACTACTTAGTTTGCTATTGGGGAAACTGAGGCAGAGCAAGTTAGCAGCTGTGCTAACAAGACCCAATATCCCTACTCAAGGTTCTTTCAATTATACCATGCTTATCAAGCAAAGGGCCCCATGATTGGTAGCTTTAGGGGCCATTTTGAGAGTCTGGCTTTTACTCTTTCTTGAGCCACATATACTTGCCACCAAATGGGACTTCCAGAACTAAGCTCCTGGTCTTCCTCATTTGATGTTTCAATCATTGAAAAGGAACTAAAACACAATTAATTAGTGAAGTGAGTCAGAAATCTGACAAGTAGACATTTCTGATTCCTATTTGTTGAAGAGAAGCTGCTGAAAAAAGTGTCACCACTTGTTTCCACACAGGTGCCTTGATTTAAGGATAGGTTTTAAGATAACCTGTCTTTCAGTTCAGTTCAGTCATTCAGTCATGTCTGACTCTTTGTGACCCCATGAACCGCAGCATGCCAGGCCTCCCTGTCCATCACCAACTCCTGGAGTTCACTCAAACTCATGTCCATCAAGTTGGTGATGCCATCCAGCCATCTCACCCTCTGTCGGATCTGTGTAATTATTGGGTTGGCCAAAAACTCATTCAGGTTTTTCCATATGATAATACAGGAAAACCCAGATGAACTTTTTGACCAGCCCAATATAATATGGTCCAGTGAGAGAAAGGACATTCCTATTGGACTCTTCTAGCAAGGCCCCACTAGTGCACTTACTGTAGTACCGAGAAGAAGCATAGACATGGGGAAAAGAGGAGGTGAGAGATGGGGTGATGAGAAGAGAATGCATACATGCACTAACTAACTCTGAGATGCCTTTGGAACAGTGTTACTGAAAGGCAATAGCTACTTTCAAGATTTAACTCTGCTGCTGCTGCTGCTGCTGCTAAGTTGCTTCAGTTGTGTCCAACTCTGTGCAACCCCATAGACGGCAGCCCACCAGGCTCGCCCATCCCTAGGATTCTCAAGGCAAGAACACTAGAGTGGGCTGCCATTTCCTTCTCCAATGCATGAAAGTGAAAAGTGAAAGTGAAGTCGCTCAGTCGTGTCCGACTCTTCGTACCCCATGGACTGCAGCCTACCAGGCTCCTCCGCCCATGGAATTTTCCAGGCAAGAGTACTGGAATGGGTTGCCATTGTCTTCTCTGAGATTTAACTCTAAATATGGCTAATTGATGAGTTAGTGACATGTTATCTGACATAAACACACTGAGAGCCTTCGTGGAAATAATTTAATAGAAATTTGACAACATTCTTAATGAAGGTGTACCCAAGTGGCCATATTGAACTCTCAGCACTACCCAGTCTCAAAGGCCAAGTTGCTAAGAAACCAGGAGCAAGTAAGCTAAGTGGCTACCATTCTACCTGCTGCTCACCCCCAAACAGAATCTCTGTGAGGCCTGGTGGACTCAGTCAGGAAGTACTCATTGAGCCCTAATCTCAGAGCTGTGGACTCTCTACTCTGTCCCATTAGATGACTAACTAAACCAAACAGGTATGCAGATTTTAGCCACAGAAGCAGTGTCCATTCGAGCCTCAGTACTTTTGAAGGTATTAGAGATATAGTTCCACTGTGGTTTCCTTGGGGGGAAATTCCACAATCAATTTGTATTCCACCATAAATATTGAGAGATTATTGAGAACCAGAGAAAGTGAAAGTCACTCAGTTGTGTCCAACTCTTTGCAACCCCATGGACTATACAGTCCATGGAATTCTCCAGGCCAGAATACTAGAATGGGTAGCCTTTCCCTTCTCCAGGGGATCTTCCCAACCCAGGGATCGAACCCAGGTCTCCTGCATTGCAAGCAGATTCTTTACCAGCTGAGCCACAAGGGAAGCCCGAGAACCAGAGAAAGATACCACACTTCTAGTGGAATATGTGTCCCAAAAATGTGGCTCTGAGATTGCTATGTGTTTCCTTGGAAACAGATCAAGAACCTGGTCTAAAGAGTTGGGACCACCAGTCTGGCTCGAAGCCAAGAGCAGTGACTGGCTAGCTCTGTTCCTGCCCTGGGCTATACTCAAAGAATTACAAAGAATGAACCTCAGCATCTACCCTTTTGTTCTCTGATTTAAGGAGAAAAGCTTCTGTGAACTGAGATTGACTTGACCTGGGGTTGATGGATAGTCATTCAGAAGAGGCTACGGCAAGGGGGTGATAATTGAAGTGTGTCAACTATAGGAAATTATCTGCATACCTCAGTCAGGAGGCTAGAGAAACTGGCAATGGATGAACTGTAAATCTTGAGCTGACAGTGATAGCATTTATTAAGCACTTACTAAGTGCTAGGTGCTTCATATACCTTATATCCTTTAGTCCGTAAACAATCATACAAGTGGGTACTATCCTCATCTTACAGATAAAGGATTTATGGCCCAGCAGGCTAAAATAACTGGCGCAAGGTCACACAAGTAAACAACTGTTATTCTAATCCAGGTCTCTCTGATTCTGCACCCCATATTGTTTTCCTTTTGTAATATAAAGGCCATATTACTGGAGCTGACATGACTCTCTGACTCTTGCCTGATTAACAAAATATTAAAAGGCAAGCATTTGAGGGAAAGGAGGGAATGTAGGTCCAATTTACTGGGGAAGAAAAAACTGGGCTTAAAGCGATTTCTGGTATGTTTTCTCCTCCCATTCAGTATGATCATTTGTTATGATTTTAAAAAAGATCATTTACTTTTACCTTGTGACACGAAGGATTTGTTTTCTGTTGGTAGTTGTCAAATCCTTGGCTTAGCTGCTTTTCAAAGAAAAAAAATGGCCCTTCTATACGTCTGTTACTTCCCCAAAGTTCTAGCATGTGCAGTGTCACCCTGAGACTGGTGACATCTATACATGTAGTTTGAGAAGATGAAATGATCTTGGTGCTTCTGCAATACTTGATGCCTTGGGATCAAATCCCTATTAAAGGTTTTCTGTGGTGACAGCAAAAGTTAAGAGATGATTTAGAATAAAAAATATTATTGAATTTTTTGTTTAAAAAATATGAGGGATATTGTCCAGCCACTGAGGGGCAAAACTCAAGCATCCAAGTTGAGTAATAAGTGTTGTCATGTAGACTATTTCTAAAATAAGTTAAGAATCCTTCCCTTTTCAAAAGTTCTTTAATTCTGTAATAACTAGAATAAATAAAGTAATGAAAAAGTACTTCTGTGACTAGAAAAATTGCTTTTGAGAGAATGTAGATCAATGATACTATGTTAAATGTAGTTGCTTCTAATGGCCTTGACATATTACAAGCCCAGAAAAAGCTTCAGAAGCATTTAAAAATTGCAGAGAAAAGCAAGATAACTTGAAGAGATGTTTTTGATGAAGAAAAGCCTCCATTTTCATAAGGAAAATAATCATTTGATACCAAGACATTAATAGATCCTAAAAAGATGCCTTTATGAAATACATATGTAACATCAGAAGAAAAAGAATTAGATCCTGGAGTACATTCACATGACTTTTAATAAAGTATACAGATTGTCTAGTATTAATGGCCTCTATCTGCAGTTTGTCATGGAAACAATCTTTGAGCATATTATGCATGATCCAATCATTGTTCCTGTTGTCTTCTGTAATTCTAAGGAAATATATGGCCCAGAATCTGTTTGTACCTAGGGATCTCCATCTGCAGTCTATTTCGCACCAAGTCCAGTTATTCCTTAAGACCTCACAACATCACTGTGTGAAAGTGATAGTCCCATTCTATAAGAAAACTTGAGACTCAGGAAGATGAGAAATAATTTGCCCAATGTCATACAGTTAGGGATTGATTAAAAACCCAGCACTAGAAGCTACAGGAGCAATCCTGTTTCTAATAGAGCACACTACTCCAAGTGGTAAAGGAATTCTGACAGTAAGTGGGGATTATGTTTAGAAATGAGACTAACAACATCTGCAAGTCTTGCTACTCAGAATATGGTCCATAATCAGCCTCAGCATCAGTATTACCTGGGAGCTTATGAGAAATACAGATTCCTGGGCCCCCTCCCAGACATCTGAAATCAGAAGTTGTATTTTAATAAGATATTCAGTAGATAACTATGCACATTAAACTTTGAGAAGCACAGATTGTAAGCCAAAGTAGGTTGAGGAAGGAGATATCTTGGTGAGGTAAAGACCAAAAATGGTGATAAGACCAATCTGGTATGTTGGAAATGTTTACAAAGCTTATGTCCATAGATGCCTGCTTTGTACATTGCTTTGTACATAGTCTTATACTTTGATGAAGTTTTTCTACTTCAAAGAATAGTGAAACCACCTTTAGACTGAACATTACCTGAGTTTCAAATCTCTGAGCATTAAAAGCAGTGGAAAGGCAACATGGAGCATTGTAAAGAATTCTTTCAGGAGTATTGGGGGTCCAGACTCACTCCTCACTGCCTGTTTGTAATGCTGAGCAAGTCTCCCCTAAATTATCTGCCTTTAAACCAGGTAGTCTCAAAAGGTATTTTGACATTTGTCAGTTTTGACATTCAGTTATTCTCAGCTGTGGATTTTAACTACAGTCAACCTTGTAATGAAAGCATGGACAATTCTACAGGGTTTTGTCTGCCTAGAGATTAGTATCTTAGTTCACATGAGAAGGAGTATTCTGAGAGGAAATACCACAGTCATGACAAAGCTACGTTAATGGAAATTGCAAGAAACTGGGAAGAGCATGACTCTAGTTAACTGATTTGAAATTGGCAAGTATTTTAATTAATGTTTAACCAAGGTATCCATATTCCTTTGAGAACCAGCTGCTTCAAACCACATACTTGGAAATCAACTCTTATATCCTGAATAGGGCATACTTAACAAAATTTAATAAAACTCCTCTAATTTGGGATTGGGGGGGTGGGTAGTTTGTTTGGAGTAGGAGAGACTTGTAAAAAAGAGAAGCCTCTTGTTCATCCTCCAGCTGGCATCTCTCCAGGTGATTCTGATGCTCATTAGCTGAAAACAACTAGTTATAATCTAACCTCTTAAAATGGTGAAACAGACTCGAGAGGAGAGGGAACTGATCTAAGGTCACATGCCAAAGCCAATGGCAGAAAACAGGTGCTCAGTGTACCACCCCAAGGACCTTTCAACTCTACTTTCTTTGGGTGGCTAGTTTACCAGAATCAAGATCTCTGCTTCCAACAGTAAGGCACATACTGGGAAAGATGATATGCCTTCCATCTGAGTACTTTGCTTCCATCACATGTTCACACTCATTTCTTTATTGAGGCTCAGAGAGATAATGTACGTAACTTGCCCACGGTCACACAGATAGGAAATAGACTTGTATCTAGGTTTTCTGATTTCACCTATGCTGCACTACTTCTCTAGGAGAGAAGCAGCCCTCCAAACCCTCAGCACTTCTCCTGGGAAATGTCAGGAGCTCTAAGCTTTTAATTGCTTTAATCCAGTTGTTTCAAAACAGATAAATTTTTTCCCTACTGGAGAATATACTAACAGCTTTATAACTTGTAACTCTGCACAGCACACTTATGTCCATCATTTTGTTCTCAGATCCATAAAGTAGGAAGACAAGGTATTAAGCCCTCATTTGACATGTACAAAGTGAGGCACAAAACCACTGTATTAATTTTCTATTGCTGCTATAACAAATGATGACGAATTTAGTAGCCCATCAGGCTCCTTTGTCCATGGAATTCTTAAAGCAAGAATACTGGAGTTGGGAGTCATTCGCTTCTCCAAGGGATCTTCCTAGCCAAATGCAGGTCTCCTGCATTGCAGGCAGATTCATTACTGTGTGAGCCACCATCTGCTATATGCCAAATGTGAACCTTAATACTTTGCATGAGTTTACTGAATTTGTTCAGATAATATTCCTATGAGGTAAGTACTGGCATTAGCCTGATTTTACAGGTGAGAAAACTGAGGCACAGAATAGCTACATAATTTGCTCACATTCCCTAAGCCAGAAAAGGGTGAATTCAGGATTCAAATTCAGACTTTGTGCATGCATGCTGAGTTGCTTCACTCATGTCCGACTCTATGCAACCCTATGGACTGTAGCCTGTCAGGCTCCTCTGTCCATGGGATTCTCCAGGCAAGAATACTGGAGTGGGTTACCATGCCCTCCTCCAGGGAACCTTCCCAACCCAGGGATCAAACCCACATCACTTACGGCTCCTGCAGTGGCAGATGGTTTATTTACCATTAGAGCCACCTGGGAAGCCCAAAACTGAGACCATTCCCTTAACTAAGTCCTTGTGTCTTCAACAAGACTGAGAAAATTCTCCTAAAGGAGACGTAAAAGTCAAATTAATGTCCCTTGCACCTTTGATGCTCTAAGCTTGCCCTCAGAGCCCTGGCATTCTGATAACCCAAGTCAGCACAGCTGAGTATCCTGAAGGAGTCAGATACTTGCTGTGTTTTATGGGGTCAGTGGGGGGCTTTCCCATTGGCTCAGCAGTAAAGAATCTTCCTGCAATGCAGTAGATGCAGGTTCAATCCCTGGACCAGGAAGATCCCTGGAGGAGGGCATGGCAACCCACTCCAGTATTCTTGCCTGGAGAATCCTGTGGACAGAGGAGCCTGGCAGGCTACAGTCCATAGGGTTACAAAGAGTTGGACACAACTGAAGCAAATAAGCATGCACACACACATGGGGCCAATGGAGTGCAAAGTGAGGGTGCCCAACATTTTCTCAGAGACTGGAAGAAAAGGAGCGTGTCAGTCCAGGTAGGTGGGGTCTAGATGGGTTGGTCCAGGGACTTCCCCATTAGCTCAGTGGCAAAGAATCCACCTGCAAATGAAGGAGACATGGGTTCAATCCCTGATCTGGGAAGATTCTACATGCCACAGATCAACTAAGCCTGTGCACCACAGCTACTAAAGGCTGCACTCACTATAGCCTGTGCTTCACAACAAGAGAGGCCACCACAATGAGAGGCCTGTGTACCGCAACTAGAGAGTTGTGCCTGTTCACCGCAACTAGGGAAAAACCTTCCCAGCAACGAGTACCCAGTACAGCAAAAATAATCTTTTTTAAAAAAACAGATGGACCATTACTACATGCAAGGCAGCAAAAGAGACAAAGATATAAAGAATAGACTTTTGGACTCTGTGGGAGAAAGCAATGGTAGGATGATTCGAGAGAATAGCATTGAAACTTTTATATTACCATATGTAGAATAGATAACCAGTTGCAAGTTCCATGCATGAAGCAGGGCACTCAAAACCAGTGCTCGGGGACAACCCGAGGGATGGGGTGGGGAGGAAGGTGGGAGCAGGCTTCAGGATGGGGGTACACATGTGCACCCATGGCTGATTCATGTCGATGTATGGCAAAAACCATCACAATATTGTAAAGTAAGTATTCTCCAGTTAAAATAGTTTTAAGTTTTTTTTTTTTTTTTTTAAAGATGGGGTGGCCCCAGGAATACCCTCTGCAGAGTAATATTTCCACTGATTCCCCATGAGAGAGGTGGGCCTCCCTGTTGTGGTGTGCATTCAAGTTGTATCATTTCCTCTGCAACTCTATGAAGCCCATTTCTTGAAGACCCAGGCCCTGAGCATGCCCCAAAAAAGTGCCTGAAATTAAGGCTGCAACAAAGAGTTTTCCTGATTCTGGAAAACAGGGCTACACAATGACTTTCACTATACCTTACATTTCCCAGACAAGACTGTGGGTATTAAGTTTCCACTCATATTGTCAGCCCTGGATTTATTCCTCTTATTTCTACTTCCTCAGTTATTTCCATCTAGGTATCATGATGCTGGCAGGTGCCACTCTACTGTAATTTCCAGAGCTATCATGATGTGAGGTAGGTAGGGTATGGACAACCTCAGTCCTGTCATTCACGTCTTCTCCACCCCTGCTACCATCCCTTAATACTCATAATTCTGTCTCCTTTCTGAGCTTGAGATCTAGAGGGACTCAGTAGAAGTTGAGATCCTCCATTCTCCATGTCTCCTTTGCTAGCCCTAGCCTCTAAACCCCCTGAAAGGAACTCAAACACCATTATCCATATTCATGCCTCAATCACCATTGGCAAGTTATTTTATCAAAATAGCCATGGTTGGCCCTTAAATAATGCTCAATTAATATTAACCAGTGGTGGGAGTAGTAGCTGCAGCAGCAGCAACAATAGCAGTGGCTGCCTTAGTTGCTATATAAGAATGGATTTTTCTCTATACCTATTCAGGGCTAGTGGAACATGCTCTGCCATTCAAAATCTTCCCAAATGTTAACTATCACTTGATTCTTGGATTCTTCAGTAAGTGAAATGATTGTCTGGAAACAGTCATGTTCATTGGGCCTATACCTAGCCACCCTGATCCCCATCACCCTGTGGAACCTGTCCTCATGCATGGTTTAGTTTCCCCAAAATACTTATTCTCTTATGCAGGAGTTTCATGTCAATAATCCAAGCCCACTACTCTGCCTTGTGCAGTTTCCAACAGTCAGGTCTATGAAACATTCCTGAAGCATTCCCATGACTTGAGGAATAGAGATTCCTTCCTGCTATGGCCATTAAACTCTGGCTGAAGGTACCTAAGGCTTAGGTACCTTCACCCTCATGAAGACCCCTCTTCTGGGGAATAGCTGTTTTTCCCACATTGCTTACTCTCTGTTTCTCTACATTTTTCACTCTTATTGTCATTACAATAGTGCTTATTGTGTTTCATTAAATGTCTTCAGTGAGCAAGTGGGTAGGTCTTGAAGGAGATATAGAAGAAAAGCACTATCCTGCTGCCAGCTGGTTTCACACTTAATTAGAAATTAATCTTGCCTCTTGGCTGTCCAGAGTACATTCATATCCAGCAAGAAATCACATTATTTTCCCTGAAGTGAATAAGACATCACAAAATACCTTTGGATATGGGTGTAAATATTCTTTCAATGAATTTGAAGAGCTCTGGGAAAGAAACATAGGAAGCTAAGTAGCCAAACTGGTTCCACTGTGGCAAAGAGGAAAATGGACTTAATCTTGACCACAAGTGAACAGTTTATAAGAATGTGATCCAGAACCTTTGCATAATTTGTCATTCTAGAATTCAGAGCCTGAGGAGTTGAAACAAGCCCCATAATGGAACTGGGTGTCCCCTGGGACCAAGGGAAGGAAATAAACCTGTTCAACATTTATTGTGTGTCAAGCATAGCTGGGAGAGGCCTGAAACCTTGAGCCTTCCCAGTAGATCTGGCAAAAGAGTTAGGGTGGTAATTGGGTTTAAAAATGTACTACAATTGGACAGGTACATTGCATACATTTTCTATACATTGTCTCATTTGAGCCTTTAACACCTCATTTTAGTTCCATTTTACCTATAAAGACTTGAAATACAGAAAGATTGTTACTTGCTCAAAGTTTCATAGAGAGCAAAAGGTAAAAGCCTAGATAGGAATGGACTCCTAAGCCTATACAAAGCATATTTTCATTACTAAAACATTCTCAAACACATAAGACTCCAGTACCTAGGGTTGAACCAGTTTTCGAGAAAGAACTTTTCATTGCTTTTGCTGTGATGCTGGAGGTGGAGCAAGGAAAGAATAAATAAGATTGTGGCCAGTACCTGAGGCAAGTTGTCATAGGAAAGGTGAAGGACCAATTATAGCTTATATGGAGACTTTGCGTAAATTAGACAAAGCACCCCTTGCTCAAGATACTTTATAACCTTCTGCCATAAAATTGTAACAAGTACATAAATCTCTTATTAATATGTGAGAGGCACTGCTAGATGTGGCCATATCAACTGCATTCAGTAGCCCCAAGGAGGTGAAACAATCATGTGGCTAACTGAAGCATTAATGAATGTGCCTCAGATCCATGTAAGGCCTAGACGGTCATTCTACAGATTATAGCCTAAGCAATTCTAAATGAGAAGGGATTACAGAGTTTAGTTAGTGGGAAGGAGGGGCTTTGAATTTATAGAATTAAATTACATTTTCAAAGCCCTGAAAGTTTTAGGATGCTGATTGGGAGCTGAGAGAAAGAACTGGGCAATGGGGGAGGGAAAGTTCCTCTGCTAAAACTTTTACATTTTATATACTCCTCACAACAGTCATGGACTTCCCTGGTGGCTCAGACGGTAAAGCATCTGTCTACAATGCAGGTGACCTGGGTTCGATCCCTGGGTCGGGAAGATTCCCTGGAGAAGGCAATGGCAACCCACTCCTGCACTCTTGCCTGGAAAATCCCATGGACGGAGGAGCTTGGTGCAGGCTACTGTCCATGGGGTCGCAAAGAGTTGGGCATGACTGAGCGACTTCACTTTCCCAATATTCATGGGAAAGATAGTATTATCTTAATTTTAGATATGAGAAACTGAGGCTCTAAGTTTAAATAACTTACCTTAGATCACACAGATATTAATTGGTGGTCCTAGGATTTGCCCCCAGGTATGTCTAACACAAGAAATAGTACTTTTCTCCCTTTGCATTGTAACTATTGGGCATTTAAGTGTGCATTCAATCAGTCAGAAGCATTAGGTTGCTGGCAGCCTTAGAGAATAAAGAAGCTCCACAAATCATATTCAGGAGTGCATGATCCTTGACTGAGCAAAGGGTAATAACCAATACCCAGACCATAATGATTGAAATCATACCTGTACAGGGCAGTGAGAGTCTCCCTAGTGACCATCAGCTTTACTCTACTCACAGAAGGGATTTCAGTGGTAAGTGGAGATCATACTTTCCTCCCTTCCCACCCCAGATTTCCAGGAAACCCTAAGGTATCCATAGACATATACACATCTATTGGAGAAGGCAGTGGCACCCCACTCCAGCACTCTTGCCCGGAAAATCCCATGGACGGAGGAGCCTGGTAGGCTGCAGTCCATGGGGTCGCTAAGAGTCAGGCACGACTTAGCGGCTTCACTTTCACTTTTCACTTTCATGCATTGGAGAAGGAAATGGCAACCCACTCCAGTGTTCTTGCCTGGAGAATCCCAGGGACGGGGGAGCCTGGTGGGCTGCCGTTTATGGGATCCCACAGAGTCAGACACAACTGAAGCGACTTAGCAGCAGCAGCAGCAGCATACACATCTATGAATGATATATATCTTTATCAATTCTGGGTCAAGAAGGTATGGCCATGGAACTTTCTTTTTCCCTTGCTAATTTGACTCTAGTGTGAAGGAATCTGAAACATGTGTAAGTTTCTGGGTTTTTTTTTTTTTTTTGAGCCAGATAGTGTTATGATTCTCAAGCCCTGCTTTCATAATCTATAGTCAAAGTTCCAATCCTCCAGATGATTATCTCCATTCTTGCTATCATCTCAGCAGCCATTTCCAGATATGAAAGTAAAATAGAGGTCAGAGAGAGCTAGCTAACCAACATCAAGCTGAGTGAGAGAACAAGGGAGAGTGGACACAAAAATTCACAAGACAGAGAAACCACATACTTTCTCTCAAGCTTTTCAGATTGGGTCTCTCTAGTTCAGCCATTAGCCTTAGCCTTTCTCCAGGTTTAGGATAAAAGCTGATTTTCTTCTGGGATAGTCTGCTTCCTGATCTAGTTCCTTTCTTTTCTCTTCTTCTCCAGGCCCAAGAATGGAAGAATCAAGAGATTTTAAAGGAATAGAAATGGCTCTATATTTTAAAAATATACGACATTGACTCTGTGTCAGACATTCTTCTCAGTGCTTTACAAATATTAATGCATTTAATCCTACAACAATACTATGAGGTAGATACCATTCAGACACAGAAAGGTTATACTTGACTTGCTCATGGTCATATAGCTAAGACATGGAGGAACGAGGATTCAAAACCAAGTTTTTAATTCTGAGGTTTTAACCAATATATTGTACTGCTCATGTGATACTCTAGGAAAAATATTGGCTTTAGAAGTCAAGTAGCATCTGAATTCCAATGCTTATTCTGACACTTGTTAGCTACTTTACACCCTAGCAAATCATTTCCACTAAGCCTTAGTTTCCTCACCTGTAACATGAGGATGATGGCACATGCCTCTCAGGATTGTAGCAAGGAATAAATGAAAAGTGTTCAGCCCAGAGTAGGTATTCTAAGTTGATTCTTCTTTTCATTTTCCTAAGACTTGATACCAAACTGATTTAATATCCAAACTCAATAGCCACATCAACTTAGACTGTGCCAGAGTTAAACTAAGCAAACACTGGTTGGCACTATTGGTGGCATTCACTTCTGCTGGAGTGCTATATTTCCACCAGAAAAGCTGATATAACCGGCATTTCTAAAGACAGAATTCTATCAGAATTATTTAGCTATATGGTTCTGTTTCTGCACAGATATGGGGAAGACAGGGCCAGCAGAGGGACATTTGCAGGAAATGAAGGCATTGTGCCCAACCAAGAAGTCTCATTCACTCTCCTGCATGTACCCCACAGGTACCACCAGCACCTTTAGCTGATGGATGGGCCAATGAACTTAGGTGGAGATACCTTTCTTACCCCATAGAGTATGAAGTTGTAGGGCTGAAAGACACTCTAAAGGTCATATAGACTAATTATTTATCATCCAACTTGGTCTAGTGAAGCACCCAAATGCTAGACTTAGGCAGGAACAGGTTCAAATTCTCATTTTCTACTGATTAGCAATCTAATAGCAAGTTATTTCTCTTTTCTGAGACTTAGTTTTTTCACTTATAAAATTGAGATCAATAAGTGCTCACCTTTAAGAGTTGTGAAGATTCGATGAGATAATGGAGATAAAATGTCTGGCACACAAAAAATATTCAGTAAATTGTCGATCTTAATTCTGGTCTCATCTGTGTAACAAATCAACAAACCTCAGGAGTTTCCAATTGAGAACAAAGTTGGTTCATAAAGGCTCTTCATGACCTACTCACGAAGTCTTTCATGAAGAGAGTCATACAAGACTCTGCCATGTAGACTCTGCCTCATCTTCTTTCTGTTCTCCCCAGTCACACACTTTAAATTCTGTGAAAACTGGACCTGTGAATGTTCTCAGTTACATTTGCAATGGTCCTGCAGGAATTAAATTGATAACTTCAAAACTGTGGGTTAGTGGTATCAACAAGACATGGTGAAGCACTCAAGGTCTAGGAATGACAGGAAGCCATTACACCTTTGAACTGGAGGAGTAAATAAATGGGAAAGTGTTACCGGCACCTAGAGAGAGCTAGAGCTGTGAAGAAATTCCTAGTAGAAAATATAATCAGGGAAAACTCCAGACAGTGTCAGAAATGAGAATTAGAGCAGTAAAGTAGTGAGGAAGAAATAGCAAGACCTCTTCTCCTCCTACTCTTGACTTGTCAGTGCCTCTCGTTAGGCAAACCCAGCCAGAAGCCATTAGACAAGTTAATAGAATCACAAGATTAGCCTCTTGGAACACAGAGGAGAGAAGATAATGGCAGAGAATGGATCTGGAGGTGGCAGATGACAGCCAAGAATAACTATTAAGTAAGCTCAGCTTTCCTATCTCTATGCCTTTCATATTTGGTTCCCTAAAACTGTAATGATATTTTGTGGACCAATGAATACCTGTTCATCTTAAGGTCCTGCTCACCTTCTTCATTTCATTATAGTCACTCCTTCTCCATTTCATTATAAAAATGTAGTGGGCTTTATTTCATTAGTCTTTCCCTGATAGCTCAGTTGGTAAAAAAAAATCTGCCTGCAATGCAGGAGACCCCGGTTCGATTCCTGGGTCAGGAAGATCCCCTGGAGAAGGGATCGGCTACCCACTCCAGTATTCTTGAACTTCCCTTGTTGCTCAGCTGGTAAGGAATCTGCCGGCAATACCAGAGACCTGGGTTTGATCCCTGGGTTGGGAAAATCCCCTGGAGAAGGGAAAGATTACCCACTCCAGTATTCTGGAATGGAGAATTCCATGGACTGTATAGTCTGTGGGGTCACAAAGAGTTGGACATGACTGAGCCACTTTCACTTTCATTTCAGTATTGAAAAAAAGTCTTTTCCATTTCATTATAGTCACTCCTTCTCCAATCATACTGATTTTAGTGCTGATACCCAAGCAGTCCATCCTGAAGGAGATCAACCCTGGGATTTCTTTGGAAGGAATGATGCTAAAACTGAAGCTCCAGTACTTTGGCCACCTCATGCGAAGAGTTGACTCATTGGAAAAGACCCTGATGCTGGGAGGGATTGGGGGCAGGAGGAGAAGGGGACGACCAAGGATGAGATGGCTGGATGGCATCACGGACTCAATGGACGTGAGTCTGAGTGAACTCCGGGAGTTGGTGATGGACAGGGAGGCCTGGTGTGCTGTGATTCATGGGGTCGCAAAGAGTTGGACACGACTGAGCGACTGAACTGAACTGAATAGTATGTATTATACTATGTATTTTTGCCTGATTTCCTGAAGAGAATATAAACTTTTCAGAGGTATGAGCTTAGTTTTATTCAAGTCTGTATTTCAAGCTCTCTGCACAAGGTATGGTTCAAATGACCCCAATTAAATGGGTTAAATTGACCGAATAAACTCCACCCTAGAAGCTTTACCATAGGACAGTGCCTTTAAGACAGCCAAACACCAAATTAATTTTCATTAACATCTTTTAGACCTCTGTCCCTGGGGTAGCCTTTCCTAACTAGCCAGATGCTATAGAACAAGCAGCATTCTTTAGAGTTAGCTTCATTTGGAGGATGCACAGAAACTCTCTCTTGACCATTAACAAATGCTTTTAAAACAAATTTTATCCAAAGAAAATATTCACAGTAATGCCATTTGAAAAATTATGGGAAAAGCAGAGTTCTCTGAAACAGGCAATTACATTTTTCACCAAATTCAAAATATTGTTTTAGGCTTCACCTCCTGGAAAAGGGCATGGCAACACACTCCAGTATTTTGCCTGGAGAATTCTACAGACAGAAGAGTCTGGCAGGCTACAGTCTGTAGGGTCTCAAAGAGTCAGACATGACTGAAGCTACTGAGCATGCACACATGCAGGCCTCTCCTAATGTTTTTTATCCAGGCCTAGGGAGCCAACTAAGGGCATTGTGTGTAACAGGCAGTGGTAACAGAACATCAGTTCAATTAGTCTTCTTCAGATGGGAGCAATAGTTTTCAGAAGGCCTCCTGAGTGCCTGCAGGCCCCTCAGAGATTTCATTTAAGGATAATGACTAGACGGTGTGGGTGGAACTGGAGAAGCTAAAAAGGATAAGAATGGTGTTAGAAAGTGTTCTAGTTTCATTCTTTTACAAGTGGTTGACCAGTTTTCCCAGCACCACTTGTTAAAAAGAGATTATCTTTAATCCATTGTATATTCTTGCCTCCTTTGTCAAAGATAAGGTGTCCATAGGTGCATGGATTTATCTCTGGGCTTTCTATTTTGTTCCGTTGATCCATATTTCTGTCTGTGCCAGTACCATACTGTCTTGATGACTGTGGCTTTGTAGTCGAGCCTGAAGTCAGGCAGGTTGATTCCTCCTCCAGTTCCATACTTCTTTCTCAAGATGGCTTTCACTATTCGAGGTTCTTTGTATTTCCATACAAATTGTGAAATTATTTGTTCTAGCTATGTGAAAAATACCGCTGGTAGCTTGATAGGGATTGCATTGACTCTATAGATTGCTTTGGGTAGTATACTCATTTTCACTATATTGATTCTTCCAATCCATGAACATGATATATTTCTCCATCTATTAGTGTCCTCTTTCATTTCTTTCACCAGTGTTTTATAGTTTTCTATATATAGGTCGTTAGTTTCTTTAGGTAGATACATTCCTAAATATTTTATTCTTTTCATTGCAATGGTGAATGGAATTGTTTCTTTAATTTCTCTTTCTACTTTCTCATTATTAGTGTATAGGAATGCAAGGAATTTCTGTGTGTTGATTTTATATCCTGCAACTTTACTATATTCCTTGATTAGCTCTAGTAATTTTCTGGTGGAGTCTTCAGGATTTTCTATGTAGAGGATCATGCCATCTGCAAAAAGTGAGAGTTTTACTTCTTCTTTTCCAATTTGGATTCCTTTTGTTTCTTTTTCTGCTCTGATTGCTGTGGCCAAAACTTCCAGAACTATGTTGAATAGTAGTGGTGAAAGTGGGCACTCTTGTCTTGTTCCTGACTTTAGAGGAAATGCTTTCAATTTTTCACCATTTAGGTTAAGGTTTGTTGTGGGTTTGTCATATATAGCTTTTATTATGTTGAGGTATGTTCCTTCTACTTGTAAAAAAAAAGAAACTAGAACACTTTCTAACACCATACACAAAAATCAACTCAAAATGGATTAAAGATCTAAGTGTAAAGCCAGAAACTATAAAACTCCTAGAGGAGAACGTAGGCAAAACACTCTCCAACATATATCAAAGCAGGATCCTCTATGACCCACCTCTGAGAATATTGGAAATAAAAGCAAAAATAAACAAATGGGACCTAGTTAAAATTAAAAGCTTCTGCACAACAAAGGAAACTATAGGTAAGGTGAAAAGACAGCCTTCAGAATGGGAGAAAATAATAGCAAATGAAGCAACTGACAAACAACTAATCTCAAAAATATACAAGCAACTGATGCAGCTCAATTTCAGAAAAATAAACAACTCAATCAAAAAATGGGCCAAAGAACTAAATAGACATTTCTCCAAAAAAGACATACAGATGGCTAACAAACACATGAAAACATGCTCAACATCACTCTTTATCACAGAAATGCAAATCAAAACCACAATGAGGTACCATTTCATGCCTGTCAGAATGACTGCAATCCAAAAGTCTACAAGCAATAAATGCTGGAGAGGGTGTGGAGAAAAGGGAATCCTCTTACACTGTTGGTGGGAATGCAAACTAGTACAGTCACTAAGAACAGTGTGGAGATTCCTTAAAAACCTGGAAATAGAACTGCCTTATGACCCAGCAATCCCACTGCTGGGCATACACACTGAGGAAACCAGAATTGAAAGAGACACATGTACCCCAATGTTCATTGCAGCACTGTTTATAATAGCCAGGACATGGAAGCAACCTAGATGTCCATCAGCAGATGAATGGATAAGAAAGCTGTGGTACATATACACAATGAAGTATTACTCAGCCATTAGAAAGAATACATTTGAATCAGTTCTAATGAGCTGGATGAAACTGGAGCCTATTATGCAGAGTGAAGTAAGCCAGAAAGAAAAACACCAATACAGTATACTAATGCATATATATGGAATTTAGAAAGATGGTAATGATAACCCTGTATGCAAGACAGCAAAAGAGACACAGATGTATAGAACAGTCTTTTGGACTTTGTGGGAGAGGGAGAGGGTGGGATGATTTGGGAGAATGGCATTGAAAAATGTATAATATCATATATGAAACGAATCACCAGTCCAGGTTTAATGCATGGTACTGGATGCTTGGGATTGGTGCACTGGGACAACCCAGAGGCATGGTACGGGGAGAGAGGAGGAAGGGAGGTTCAGGATGGGGAACACGTGTATACCTGTGGCATATTCATGCTGATGTATGGCAAAACCAATATAATATTGTAAAGTAATTAACCTCCAATTAAATAAATTTATATTGAAAAAAAAATAAAAAGGATAAGAATATGTCCCATGAGTTGCTTTTCATCTGTGTCAACATGATTAAAGATTTATTGTTCTTATATCAGACCAAAGTCTAGAGTTACTTCCTTTAAGAATGTTCCAATACTGAATTTTTTAAAGCTCAGTTCAGTTCAGTTCATTTCAGTCGCTCAGTTGTGTCCGATTCTTTGTGACTCCATGAATCGCAGCACGCCAGGCCTCCCTGTCCATCACCAACTCCCGAATTCAGTCAAATTCATGTCTATCGATTCAGTGATGCCATTCAGCCACCTCATCCTCTGTTGTCCCCTTTTCCTCCTGCCACCAATCCCTCCCAGCATCAGAGTCTTTTCCAATGAGTCAACTCTTTGCATGAGGTGGCCAAAGTACTGGAGCTTCAGCTTCAGCATCATTCCTTGCAAAGAAATCCCAGGGTTGATCTCCTTCAGAATGGACTGGTTGGATCTCCTTGCAGCCCAAGGGACTCTCAAGAGTCCTCCAACACCACAGTTCAAAAGCATCAATTCTTCGGCACTCAGCTTTCTTCACAGTCCAACTCTCACATCCATACATGACCACAGGAAAAACCATAGCCTTGACAAGATGGACCTTTGTTGGCAAAGTAATGTCTCTGCTTTTCAATATGCTAAGGTGGTTATAACTTTTCTTCCAAGGAGTAAGTGTCTTTCAATTTCATGGCTGCAATCACCATCTGCAGTGATTTTGGAGCCCCCCCAAAATAAAGTCAGCCACTGTTTCCACTGTTTCCCCACCTATTTCCCATGAAGTGATGGGACTGGATACCATGATCTTCATTAACTGAACTGCATGAGGTGGCCAAAGTACTGGAGCTTCAGCTTCAGCATCATTCCTTGCAAAGAAATCCCAGGGTTGATCTCCTTCAGAATGGACTGGTTGGATCTCCTTGCAGCCCAAGGGACTCTCAAGAGTCCTCCAACACCACAGTTCAAAAGCATCAATTCTTCGGCACTCAGCTTTCTTCACAGTCCAACTCTCACATCCATACATGACCACAGGAAAAACCATAGCCTTGACAAGATGGACCTTTGTTGGCAAAGTAATGTCTCTGCTTTTCAATATGCTAAGGTGGTTATAACTTTTCTTCCAAGGAGTAAGTGTCTTTCAATTTCATGGCTGCAATCACCATCTGCAGTGATTTTGGAGCCCCCCCAAAATAAAGTCAGCCACTGTTTCCACTGTTTCCCCACCTATTTCCCATGAAGTGATGGGACTGGATACCATGATCTTCATTTTCTGAATGTTGAGCTTTAAGCCTGGAGAAGGAAATGGCAAACCACTCCAGTGTTCTTGCCTGGAGAATCCCAGGGACAGGGGAGCCTGGTGGGCTGCCGTCTATGGGGTTACACAGAGTCGGACACGACTCTCCTATTTCAGTTTCATCAAAAGGCTTTTTAGTTCCTCTTCACTTTCTGCCATAAGGGTGGTGTCATCTGCATATCTGAGGTTATTGATATTTCTTTCAGCAGTCTAGATTCTAGCTTGTGCTTCCTCCAGCCCAGCATTTCTCATGATGTATTCTGCATATAAGTTAAATAAGCAAGGTGACAATATACAGTCTTGACATACTCCTTTTCCTATTTGGAACCAGTCTGTTGTTCCATGTCCGGTTCTAACTGGAACTGTTGCTTCCTGACCTGCAGATAGGTTTCTCAAAAGGCAGGTCAGGTGGTCTGGTATTCCCATCTCTTTCAGAATTTTCCACAGTTTATTTTGATCCACATAACTTAATTCTCCTTCTCTCCAGAGCCTTCAATACTTTCTGCTCTCTGTAACAGCTTCCATGTAGAGAAGTATGAAAAGAATGGTGGGAATTTAGGCTCTAGCTCTGCCACTCACTTGCTGTGGAGCTTAGATGTCTCCTTTTCTATGGATTTCAGTTTTGTTATTTGCAAAAATGAAAAAGACAGTTATTACATTGGAGAAAGTAAGTACATTGGAATAAGTAAGTACATTGCACTCATAAAGTACATTGGAGAAAGTAAGAAGAGATCAATAAATTTGCCAAATAGGAAAGGGGAACCCAGAGAAATATGATGTTCAAATTGGCTAGATGTCCTAGGCATGAAGGTAAGAATGACAATGGCGAATGGAAGGACTAGCAAGTTACCTGATACAGATGCAGCTGATATGTGGAAAGCAGTGCATGGAGGGGAGTGACACGAAATGAGACATAAAAGGGAGCTTTAAGCCTGTCTATAAAGGGCCTTGAATTCTTGAAGGCCATTAAAGCTTAAGAACCAGGTAGATGACATGATTAGTATAGGGGAATTGTTCTCAAATATTTTGATCTCAGTATCACACTTATACTCTTAAAAATTGCTGAGGACTTCAAAGAGGCTTTGATGTTGTGGTTGATATGTATTAGTGTTTATCATATTGCAAATTAAAACTAGGAAATTAAAAAGATTTTATTGCTTCATTGAAAAAATAATAATACAATTATACTCCAATAAAAACAATATTAAACCGATGTATATTAACATATTTTTGTTTAAAAATATATTTTCTTGTTTCATTAAAAAATTTTATTGCAATATAGTTGACTGACATGTTGTGTTAGTTTCAGGTTTACAGAAAAGTGACTCTGTTATGCAGATACATATATCCACTCTTTTGCAGATTCTTTTCCCATATAGGTCATTACTGAGTATTGAGTAAAGAGTTCTCTGTGCTATACAGCAGGTTCTTATTAGTATTTTATGTATAGTAGTGTGTATATGTCAATCTCAACATCCCAATTTATCCCT
This sequence comes from Aepyceros melampus, assembly GCA_006408695.1. Taxonomy (NCBI): domain Eukaryota; kingdom Metazoa; phylum Chordata; class Mammalia; order Artiodactyla; family Bovidae; genus Aepyceros; species Aepyceros melampus. The sequence goes on from SJXQ01000592.1 coordinate 123,995, forward strand.
CCTTCTCTTATCTCCTGGTAACTATAAGTTTGTTTTCTACATCTGTAACTCTAATTCTGTTTTGTAAATAAGTTGATTTGTACCATTGTTTTTTTGGATTCTGTATGTAAGTGATATCCTATGATATTTGTTTTTGTTTTACTTCACTCAGTATAACAATCTCTAAGTCCACCCACGTTGCTGTAAATAGTATTATTTCATTATTTTAAATGGCTGAGTATTATTCCACTGTATATATGTACCACATCTTCTTTATCCATTTCTCTGTTTAATGCACATTTAGGTTGCTTCCATGTCTTGGCTATTGTAAATGGTGATTCAGTGAACACTGAGGTGTATGTATCTTTTTTTTTAAAAAAATCTACTTAAAAATATAATTTACTAAAGTGTTGTAAGCTTTAATGATAAAAAAGAAGATTCATAGAAAGGACTACTAGACAAGTATACATTTCTGATAAATTCCAGAGTTGTATCTTTTTGAATTATGGTTTTCTCCAGTTTATGCCCAGGAGTGGGATTGCTGGCTCATATGGCCACTGTATTGTTAGCTGTATGGATGTGAGAGTTGGACTGTGAAGAAGGCTGAGTGCCGAAGAATAGATGCTTTTGAACTGTGGTGTTGGAGAAGACTCTTGAGAGTTCCTTGGACTGCAAGGAGAACCAACCAGTCCATTCTGAAGGAGATCAGCCCTGGGATTTCTTTGGAGGGAATGATGCTGAAGCTGAAACTCCAGTACTTTGGCCACCTCATGCGAAGAGTTGACTCATTAAAAAAGATTGATGCTGGGAGGGATTGGGGGCAGGAGGAGAAGGGGACGACAGAGATGAGATGGCTGGATGGCATCACTGATTCAATGGACGTGAGTCTGAGTGAACTCCGGGAGTTGGTGATGGACAGGGAGGCCTGGCATGCTGCGATTCATGGGGTTGCAAAGAGTCGGACATGACTGAGTGACTGAACTGAACCGAACTGAACTGATAATATTCTCTGCATTCCTACCAACAATATATTAATAGGAAGATTTCCTTTTCTCCACCTCTTCTCAAACATTTATCGTTGGTAGATTTTTTGATGATAGCCACTCTGCCAGGTGTGAGATGATACCTCATTATAGTTTTGACTTGAATTTCTCTAATAATTAATTATGTTGAACATCTTTTCATGTGTGGACTACTAGACAAGTATACATTTCTGATAAATTCCAGAGTTGTATCTTTTTGAATTATGGTTTTCTCCAGTTTATGCCCAGGAGTGGGATTGCTGGCTCATATGGCCACTGTATTGTTAGCTGTATGGATGTGAGAGTTGGACTGTGAAGAAGGCTGAGTGCCGAAGAATAGATGCTTTTGAACTGTGGTGTTGGAGAAGACTCTTGAGAGTTCCTTGGACTGCAAGGAGAACCAACCAGTCCATTCTGAAGGAGATCAGCCCTGGGATTTCTTTGGAGGGAATGATGCTGAAGCTGAAACTCCAGTACTTTGGCCACCTCATGCGAAGAGTTGACTCATTAAAAAAGATTGATGCTGGGAGGGATTGGGGGCAGGAGGAGAAGGGGACGACAGAGGATGAGATGGCTGGATGGCATCACTGATTCAATGGACGTGAGTCTGAGTGAACTCCGGGAGTTGGTGATGGACAGGGAGGCCTGGCATGCTGCGATTCATGGGGTTGCAAAGAGTCGGACATGACTGAGTGACTGAACTGAACCGAACTGAACTGATAATATTCTCTGCATTCCTACCAACAATATATTAATAGGAAGATTTCCTTTTCTCCACCTCTTCTCAAACATTTATCGTTGGTAGATTTTTTGATGATAGCCACTCTGCCAGGTGTGAGATGATACCTCATTATAGTTTTGACTTGAATTTCTCTAATAATTAATTATGTTGAACATCTTTTCATGTGCTTTTTGGTCATCAGTATGTCTTCTTTGGAGAAATGTCTATTTAAATCTTCTTCCCATTTTTGATTCAGTTTTTTTTTTCATATTGAGCTGCATGAGCTATTTTTATATTTTAGAGATTAATCCATTGTCAGTTGCTTCATTTGCAAATATTTTTTCCTATTCTTAGGGTTGTCTTTTTGTTTTGTTTATGGTTTCCTTTGCTGTGCAAAAGCTTCATATATTTTCCAAAAATAAAACATACTGAGAAGAATGGTATCATTTCAGATTTTTCCAAAAACTCTTCTCTATGGTTTAGTAGAAGACAGCCAGATTTTAGTGGCTGTTTCTGCATTCAATCTATTATAATGTCATTTTATTTGAAGGAAATAAAGAAAATCTGGCCTTACTCAGGTATGTGGATAATCTTTGTGCACGCATGCTCAGTCGTGTCCAACTCTTTGCGACCCTATGGACTCTAGACTCTCAAAATACTACACCAAAACTCCACAATTATAGTTTTTTAAACTTTAGTTACAGTGTGGATCCAAAAACTATCTTAACCAACTTTTCATATTCTATGACATTACAATCCATTGATCTATATTGCACTTTGAATGAATCATTTACCCAGGAATGATTTTGTAACACCATGCCTTGGTCATTTGGAAAATTTAAAAGATTGTGTTAATAATACCATTGATCTTATCTAAAATATTGTGGGAAACTCAAGCTCATGGTGGAAGATAAAATTTTTCAAAAATTCCAATTTTTACTTGAAAACTCAAATGTTATCATTGACAACAAATATTGTCACTTGTTTTCCATAAAGTGACAAGTTCACATCATTCATTTTAAAGAAAATATCTGCCAAATACCCAAGTCTGAATAAGCATAGTTTATCTCTCAGTTGCTCTGTCATTTAAAAATGATGTTCTGTGAAAAAAGCAACTAGTTCAGCCCACTACTCACAAGTGCTTTCCCTGAGACAACCATCATACTTTGTTGTACAGCAGAGATGTTTTATGATTAATTTCCATTTTGTCACACAGAACATTAGAAAGTTACATACTCTAAGATCGAGATTTAATAAAATTAATATTTTTGCTGCTTAATCAAGGACATTTTAAAAGTGAAAATGTCTTATTTTTTTCTGAAAGTTAGTGGTAGTGAAGAATCTAATGACCATTTAGTTTTATGAAATTTTTATGCATGCCAAAATTTTTATGGTGCCAGTCATGCAAATATTCACACAATGAAAAATATAAATGACTTTAATACAAAATACTAAAACTTAGTAACATTATGAAAATAGTTTTGACTTCAAGTGAAAATGAAAGTGCTAGTCACTCAGTCATGTCCTACTCTTTGCTCCTCTGTCCATGGAATTCTCTAGGCAAGAATACTGGAGTGGGTTGCCATTCCCTTTTCCAGAGAATCTTCTTGACCTAGAGATTGAACCTGGGTCTTCTACATTTCAGGCAGACCTTTCATCAACTGAGCCACCAGAGAAGAATGGACATCCTAAAATTATCTCCGGAACCTCCTTGAGACCACAGTTCTCTTCTCTGAGAACTCCTTATAGAGAGGTGTTTTGAAAGAATGTATTATTGGAAACAAGAAGACCAGTTAGGAGATGGTTGCAGATAATACAAGTGAGAAATTATAAGAACTTCAACTAAGGCAACCTCAGTAAGAATGGGACAGCAGGTATTAATGCAAAAAAATTTAAAATATTTAGTCAGTGTGACTGTGTTCCTTCTGTTATATATTCAGTAGCTCCCTCTAAACTGACCACTTCTCTGAAGTCCTATGCTGCTGCTACTAAGTCGCTTCAGTCGTGTCCAACTCTGCACAACCCCATAGACGGCAGCCCACGAGGCTCCTCCATCTGAAGTCCTATAAATATACTTAAATATCTTCTATCTTAAAAAAAATTTCTCCCACAACCAATATTTCCTTCTCATCCTTTTCTCTCTCTAGCCACTTCTAGTTCCTGCTCTATTGTTCTTCTGTACATAGCCAACCAAGGCTTTTGAAAGAAAGTGAAAGAAAGTGAAGTCGCTCAGTCTTGTCTGCCTCTTTGCGACCCCATGGACTGTAGCCTACCAGGCTCCTCCGTCCACAGGATTTTCCAGGCAAGAATACTGGAGTGGGTTCCCATTTCCTTTTCCAGGAGATCTTCCCAACCCAGAGATCAAACCCAGGTCTCCTGCATTGTAGGCAGACGCTTTTACCGTCTGAGCCGCAAGGGAAGGCTTTTGAGAGACTTGATTATTCTCAAAGTCTCAAATTCCTTAACTTCTCTCACACTTCAACCCACTACAATCTGGCTTCCCTTCCTAACATTAACAAAAATTTCTCTTGCCAAGGTCACTAAGTACCCCAGTGATATTAAAACCAATAAAACTTTCCAGTGCTGATTCTATTTTTCCTTTCTGTTACATTTTGATGCCAGTGTCCAGTCTTTACTCATTGAAATTCTTCCCAGGACAATATCTTAGTTCTCCTTCTGCCTCTTGTCTATTTGTTCTTCATCTCCTCTTTTGGTTATTACTGGACTTTCCTTAGAGATCAGTCTTAAGCCCTTTTCATCTCTTCTATACATGTTCTTCCCTGGAGATACATACATGCTCATGGCTTTAAACAGCATCTTTTTTTGTCAAAAAATTTGAAATCTCTCTCTTCAGCCCATACATTTATTCTGAGTTCCAGATTTACTAATCCAACTATCCATTTAACATCTCCATCTGAAAAACTCTGACATCTCAAAATAAACATGTTTAAAACCAAGCACTTGATTTATTTCCTATCTCAGTCTAAATATTCTTCCTTCTATTAATAAATAGTAAGCTCCATCTATTAATACAATTGCTCATGTCAAAGATAACTGGGCATAATCTTAGTGGCTCCTTTCTCTCCTTCACCACCCAGGTGCATCAGTCATTTTTGTTGTTCAGTTGTTAGCAGTATCTGATAAGATCCTTTTCATCAAGCCTAAAGGGCAGTGTTTTTTCCAAAATATTAAATCTCAGATTTGAAGATCACATAAAGATTTATTTTTGTACATGTTTTAGAAGTGGAATGCCTTGAGTGTCACATGAGGTAATTAATCATATCTGCTTGCAATATAAAATTCTTGGGGTGGCCTATTGCTATTTTATAAGGAGATAACCTTCAGATTCTAGAGAGAGTTAATCTTCTATACTTTAAAGGTAATAGCAATACTTTAGGATATGAAAGTTCAAGAATTTCTGAGAATATCTTTAATTTTAGTTTTAGAATTCTGTTAGTTTTCTTCTCTCCCTAATGACTGTGGAAAAAAAGGACCTTGACTATTTTGAGTAAAAGTTAAAATTTTACATATTTCCTGATAATATACTGGTAAAATGAGAATCTATGTTGATAGATAAATAGGAGTTCCCTGGGTTGGATAAAGGAATCATTGGGGTTGAGGGGCTGTTTATAGTGTTGTAGCTCTCCAGTAAAGAAAGCTTTAATCCATTCTAAGAATAAACAAAAATAACTGGAAAATATCATAGCCTGTAGCATAAAGCATTTGTATGAAATCCATTTGGAGGTGCTTAAAGGGCTTTTGAGCCTTTGGTTTCTGCCCACATCCTATCTTCCCAGTTTTTCCAGGATTGATTTGCTGGCAAGTAGGACATGTTTTGGGTCATCCTTGGCAATACCTCTAAAATTACCCTACCAATGATGGTTTAATATTGTTTCCAGTTTATGTCTGTAATTGCCAATAATGACACGAAACAATTTTACTAAATTCCATTTTAAATTGTTTGATGCTATCAGTTGGCAATCTTGAGAGTGCCAATTATTCAGTTCAGTTCGGTTCAGTTCAGTTGATCAGCCTCATTCAATTCATTGTGACCCCATGGACTGCAGCATGCCAGGTATCCCTGTCCATCATCAACTCTTGGAACTTGCTCAGACTCAGGCCCATCGAGTTGGTGATGCCATCCAAACATCTCATCCTCTGTCATCCTCTTCTCCTCCTGCCTTCAGAATAAGGATCTTTCCCAATGAGTCAGTTCTTAGCATCAGATGGCCAAAGTATTGGAGCTTCAACTTCAGCATCCATCCTTCCAATGGATACTCAGGACTGATTTTCTTTAGGATTAACTGGTTTGATCTCCTTACAGTCCAGAGTCCTCTGCAAAACCACAGTTCAAAAGCTTCAATTCCTCAGCACTCAGCTTTTCTTATGGTCCAACTCTGACATCCATACATGACTACTGGAAAAATCATAGCTTTGACTATACAGACCTTTGTCAGTAAAGTAATGTCCTTCCTTTTCAATATGCTGTCTAGATTTGTCTTAGATTTTCTTCCAAGGATGACATCATCTTTTAATTTCATAGCTGCAGTCACCACTGCAGTGATTTTGAAGCCCCCCCAAAATAAAGTCTGTCACTCTTTCCATTTTTTCCCCATTTATTTGCAATGAACGGATGGGACCAGATGCCATGATATTCATTTTTTGAATGTTGAGTTTTCAGCCAGTTTTTTTTCACTCTCCTCTTTCACTTCATCAAGAGACTCTTTAGTTTCTCTTAGCTTTCTGCTATAAGGGTGGTGTCATCTGCATATCTGAGATTATTGATATTTCTCCCTGAAATCTTGATTCCAGCTTGTTCTTCATCCAGCCCAGCATTTCATATTATGTACTCTGTGTAGTCTTGATTCCTCTTCTTAAAATCTTCTGCTTCTGTTAGGTCCATATCATTTCTATCCTTTATTGTGCCCATCTCTGCAAGAAATGTTCCCTTGGTATCTCTAATTTTCTTGAAGAAATCTCTAGTCTTTTGCATTCTATTGTTTTCCTCTATTTCTTTGCATTGATCACTTAGGAAGGCTTGTTTCTCTTTCTCTCTTTGCTATCCTTTTGAGCTCTGCATTCAGATGGATACATCTTTTCTTCCCCCCTTGTTTTTTTCTTCTCTTCTTTTCTCAGTTATTGGTAAAGCCTTCTCAGACAACCACTTTGTCTTTTTGCATTTTTTTTCCCCTTGGGGATGGTTTTGGTCACTGCCTCCTGAACAATGTCATGAACCTCTGTCCATAGTTCTTCAGGCACTCTATCAATCAGATCGAATCCCTTGATTCTAGTTGTCAGTTCCATTGTATAATCATATGGGATTTGATCTAGGTCATACCTGAATTGTCTAGTGGTTTTCCCTACTTTCTTCAATTTAAGTCTGAATTTGGCAATAAGGAGTTCATGATCTGAGCCACAGTCTGCTCCCAGTCTTTTTTTTTTTTTTTTTTTTTGCTGACTATATAGAGCTTCACTATCTTTGAATGCAAAGAATATAATCAATCTGATTTTGGTATTGAACATCTGGTGAGGTCCATGTGTAGAGTCATCTCTTGTGTTCCTGAAAGAGGGTGTTTGCATGGCCAATGTATTCTCTTGGCAAGACTCTGTTAGATTTTGCCCTGCTTCATTTTGTACTCCAAGGTCAAAGTTTCCTGTTCCCGCAGGTATCTCTTGACTTCCTACATTTGCATTCCAGTCCCCTATTATGAAAAGGACTCTTTCTTTTGGTTTTAGCTTTAGACAGTCTTGTAGGTCTTCATAGAACTCTTCAACTTTGGATTCTTCATCATTAGTAGACTTTATTACTGTGGTATTGAAAGGTTTGCCTTGGAAACGAACAAAGATCATTCTGTGTCTCTATTTCTGCCCTGTAAGTAGATTAATCAGTTCCATTTTTCTCGATAACATATATATGTGTTTACCCACAGTATTTGTTTTTCTCATTCTGATATACTTCATCCTGTAAAACAGGCTCCAGGTTCACCCACATCAGTTCAACTGACACATTTATTCTTTTGTGTGGCTGAGTGATATGCCATTGTATTTATGTACCATAGTTTCTTTATCTATTCATCTGTTGATTGACATCTAGGTTGCTTCCATGTCTGGGCTATTGTAAATACTGCTGCAATAAACATTGGGGTACATGTATCTTTTTGAATTATGCTTTTCTCAGAGTATGCTGTCCTTGTTAGTATAGTGGTGAGTGTCCCCGCCTGTCACATGGGAAACCATGGTTTGATTCTCCAATGGGGAAGCAACACACCCTTTAGGTTTTCCCTCATAACTCAGTCAGTAAAGAATCTGCCTGCAATGCAGGAGACCCGGGTTCGATTTCTGAGTCCAGAAGATCCCCTGGAGAAGGAAATTTCAATCCACTCCAGTATTATTGCCTGGAAAATCCCATGGACAGAGGAGCCTGGAGGGCTACAGTCCATGGCATCACAAGGGTTGGACACATACATGTTGCTGCAGATGGCATTATTTCATTCTTTTTAATGGTCAAGTAACATTCCATTTTATATGTGTAGCACATCTTTATCCATTCTTCTGTTGATGAGCATTTAGGTTGCTTCCATGTATTGTCTATTGTGAACATGCTGAAATGAATATTGGGGTGCATATAATACTTTTGGATCATGTTTTTCTCTGGATATATGCCCAGGTGTGGGATTGCAGGGCCATATGGTAGCTCTACAAGACCTTTCAGAACTAACACCCAAAAAAGATGTCCTTTTCATTATAGGGGACTGGAATGCAAAAGCAGGAAGTCAAGAAATACCTGGAGTAACAGGCAAATTTGGCCTTGGAATACAAAATGAAGCAGGGAAAAAGCTAATAGAGTTTTGCCAAGAGAACACACTGGTCATAGCAAACACCCTGTCAAGAATACACAGAAGAACTGTACAAAAAAGTTCTTCATGACCAAGATAATCACGATGGTATGATCACTCACCTAGAGCCAGACATCCTGGAATGTGAAGTCGAGCAGGCCTTAGAAAGCATCACTACGAACAAAGCTAGTGGAGGTGATGAAATTCCAGTGGAGCTGCTTAAAATCCTGAAAGATGATGCTGTGAAAGTGCTGCACTCAATATGCCAGCAAATTTGGAAAACTCAGCAGTGGCCACAGGACAGGAATACGTGAACCATGAACTTCCTGATGTTTAAGCTGATTTGAGAAAAGGCAGAGGAACCAGAGATCAAATTGCCAACATCCATTGGATCATCCAAAAAGCAAGAGAGTTCCATAAAAACATCTATTTCTGCTTTGTTGACTATGCCAAAGCCTTTGACTGTGTGAATCACAATAAACTGTGGAAAATTCTGAAAGAGATGGGGTTACCAGACCACCTGATCTGCCTCTTGAGAAACCTATCTGCAGGTCAGGAAGCAACAGTTAGAACTGGACATGCAACAGACTGGTTCCAAATAGGAAAAGGAGCACGTCAAGGCTGTATATTGTCACCCTGCTAATTTAACTCATATGCAGAGTACATCATGAAAAATGCTGGGCTGGAAGAAACACAAGCTGGAATCAACATTGCCAGGAGAAGTATCAATAACCTCAGATATGCAGATGACACCACCCTTATGGCAGAAAGTGAAGAGGAACTAAAAGCCTCTTGATGAAAGTGAAAGAGGAGAGTGAAAAAGTTGACTTAAAGCTCAACATTCAGAAAACAAAGATCATGGCATCTGGTCCCATCACTTCATGGGAAATAGATGGGGAAACAGTGGAAACAGTGACAGACTTTATTTTTTTGGGCTCCAAAATCACTGCAGATGGTGATTGCAGCCATGAAATTGAAAGACACTTACTCCTGGGAAGAAAAGTTATGACCAACCTAGATAACATATTGAAAGGCAGAGATATTACTTTGCCAACAAAGATCCGTCTAGTCAAGACTAGTTTTTCCAGTGGTCATGTATGGATGTGAGAGTTGGACTGTGAAGAAGGCTGAGCGCTGAAGAGTTGATGCTTTGAGCAGTGGTGTTGGAGAAGACTCCTGAGAGTCCCTTGGGCTGCAAGGAGATCCAACCAGTCCATTCTAAAGGAGATCAGCCCTGGGTGTTCTTTGTAGGGTATGATGCTAAAGCTGAAACTCCAGTACTTTGGGCACCTCATGCAAAGAGCTGACTCATTGGAAAAGACTCTGATGCTGGGAGGGATTGGTGGCAGGAGGAGAAGGGGACGACAGAGGATGAGATGGCTGTATGGCATCACTGACCCGATGGACATGAGTTTGAGTGAATGTGTTGGAGAAGACTCCTGAGAGTCCCTTGGGCTGCAAGGAGATCCAACCAGTCCATTCTAAAGGAGATCAGCCCTGGGTGTTCTTTGTAGGGTATGATGCTAAAGCTGAAACTCCAGTACTTTGGGCACCTCATGCAAAGAGCTGACTCATTGGAAAAGACTCTGATGCTGGGAGGGATTGGTGGCAGGAGGAGAAGGGGACGACAGAGGATGAGATGGCTGTATGGCATCACTGACCCGATGGACATGAGTTTGAGTGAACTCCGGGAGATGGTGATGGACAGGGAGGCCTGGCGTGCTGTGATTCATGGGGTCTCAAAGAGTCAGACACAACTGAGTGAGTGAACTGAACTGAACTGATGGTAGCTCTGGCATTCTATGATAACTCAGTTTTCAAAGAATCTGCCAGCAATTCAGAAGACCCCAATTCAATTCCTAGATCAGGTAGATGACCTGGAGAAGAGAACAGCTACCCATTCCAGTATTCTGGCCTGGAGAATTCTATGGACTGTTTAGGTCCATGGGGTTGCTAATGGTCAGACATGACTGAGCCACTTTCACTTTTATGGTAACTCTATTTTTTTTAATTTTTAAAGGCACCTTCATGCTGTCCTCCATAGTGAATTTCTTGAATTTATTTTTCTGATCTTTTGTTATTATTGTATAGAAATGCAACAGGTTTCTGTATATTAATTTTGTAATGTTCAACTTTACCAAATTAATTGGTTCACTGTAGTAGTTTTCTTGTGGCATCTTTAGGGTTCTCTATGTATGGTATGTCATCTGCAAACAGTGACAGTTTAGTTTTTTTTTTTTCCCCAGTTTGGATTCTCTTTACTTCTTTTTCTTCTCTGATTGCTGTATTTAGGACCTCTAAAACTATGTTGAGTAAAAGTGGTTAGAGTGTACATACTTGTGTTGTTCCTGCTCATAGAGGGAATGCTTTCAGCTTTTCACCATTGAGTATGATGTTAGCTATAGGTTTGTTATATACAGCTCTTGTTATGTTGAGGTATGTACCCTCTATTCCCACTTTATAGAGAGGTTTTTTTTTTATCATAAATGGGTACTGAATTTTGTCAAAACTTTTTCTGCATCTATTGAGATCATATGGTTTTTATTCTTCAATTTGTTGATATGGTGTACCACATTAATTGATTTGTAGATGTTGAAAAATACTTGCATTCCTGGGATGAATCCCACTTGATCGTGGTATATGATCTTTTTAATGTGCTGTTTGATAGGATTACTAGCATTTTGTTGAGAATTTTTGCACCCATGTTCATCAGTGATATTAGCCAGTAATTTTCTTTTTTTGTGATATCTTTTTGCTATCAGAGTGATGGTGACCTTATGAAACAAGTTTGGAAGATTTCATTCCTCTCCAATTATTTGGAATAGTTTTAGAAGAATAGGTATTAACTATTCTCTAAATGTTTGCTAAAATTCACCTTTGAAGCTGTCAGGTCCTGGACCTATGTTTGTTGGAGGTTTTAATCACAGATTCAATTTCAGTACTCTATTTCTTCTTGGTTCTGTCTAGGGAGACTTTACCTTTTTAAGAATTTGTCCATATCTTCCAGGTTGTTCATTTTATTGGCATACAGTTGTTCATAGTAGTTTCTTATGATCCTTGGTATTTCTGTGAAGTCAGTTGTAGATTCTTTTTCATTTTTAATTTTATTGATTTCAGTTTTCTTTCTTTTGAGTCTGGCTAAAGGTTTATCATTTTTTAATCTTTTTAGAGAATCAGCTTTTAGTTTCCTTGATCCTTGCAACTGTCTTCTTTGTCTTTATTTTATGATTTCCTTCTTTCTACTAACTTTAGGCTTTTTCTTTTGTTTTGTTTTTCTTTCTCTAGTTGCTTTAGGTGCAAGGTTAGGTTGTTTCCTTCCCCAGTGGATCTTCTCAACCCAGAGATTAAACCTGTGTCTCTTGCATTGAAGGTGGTTCCCTTCATTGCAGGCAGATTCTTTACTGACTGAGCCACCAGGGAAGCCATTTTTCATGTTTCTTGAAGTATGATTGTATTCTCTCTTAGAAATGTTTGTATTGCATCCCATATGTTCTGGACCATTGTGCTTTCATTTCCATTTGTCTCTAGATATTTTTTAATTTACCCTTTGATTTCCTCAGTGATTCAATTGTTGTTGAGTAGCATTTTTTTTACTGCTATGTATTTGTGGTTTTTAAAGGTTTTTTCCTTCTAGTTTATTTCTAATTGCATAGCATTGTGATCAGAAAAGATGTTTGATATAATTTTGATTTAATTTACCAAGGCTTGCCTTGTGGACCAGCATGTGGTCAATCCTGGATAAGGTTCTGTGTGAACTTGAAAAGAATGTGTAATATGCTGCTTTGAGGTGGAATATTCTATATTATACTTAAGTATCAATTAAGTACAACAGGTTTAAAATGTCATTTAAGGCCTGTGTTTCCTTATTAATTTTCTGTCCAGATGATCTGTCCATTGATTAAAGTGGAGTATTAAATTCCTCCACTATTATTGCATTACTGTTGATTTCTTCCTTTGAGGTTGTTAATATTTGCCTTACATATTGAGGTGTTCCTATGTTGGGTGCACATATATTTATTTGCCATATCTTCTTGGATTGAACCCTTGATCATTATGTATTGTGTGTTGTCCTTCCTTGTTTCTTGTAATATTCTTTATTTGAAAGTCTGTTTTGTCTGACATGAGAATTGGTACTCTGGCTTTCTTTGGATTTCCATTCTCATTGTTTCAGTCTGTATATGCCCCTAGGTCTGCAGTGGGTCTCTTGTAGATAGCATATATAGGAGTCTTATTTTTGTATCCATTCAGCCAGTCTATGTCTTTTTGTTTGGAGCATTTAATCCATTTACACTTAAAGTAATAATATATGTGTGTGCACACACACATGCATGTGTGTATTTATGTGTGTTCCTACTGGCATTCTCTCAATAGTTTTGGGTTTATTTTTGTGGTTGTTTTTATTCTCATGTATTTCCCACCTAGAGCAGTCCTTGTAGAATTTATTGTAAAGCTGCTTTGGTGGTGCTAAATTCTCTTAACTCTTTTTTTAGCATTAAAATATCTAATACTTATTAAAATTCTGTTAACTCTCACTCCCTCATATATATTACTTACATTAAAGCACACAGATTAGATTTATGTAGATAAATTTATTGTCCATGAGTTATCTTATAGTCTGTAAGAATGGAAGTGTCAACTCTTTCTTCTCCAATAGGGATTAGCTTAATTTCTATAGCAGCATCTGTGTCTTGAGCATTTTGCAATATCCCCTTGGATATATTTCATATTTTTTAAAAATATTCAGTTCAATAGTACAGATATTTAGGGATTGAGTAGTTAAGGACTTTGAATGTGCATGGACTGTAGATTCATGATTTTTTTGACCAATATCTTGAACACCTGGACCAGAATGCATTTAGCTAACTGTTTTGCCATCCAGAAATTAAGGTATTAAAGGACATATAAAAGTGGGATTGGAGGCAGTAATTTTTTTTTATTCCATTGTAGCAAAAATGTGGAGAATTTTTGGATGTATACTAACTGATTTTTATTTTTTGTCTGTGTGCATACTTTATTTGTAGTTTAAGAGTTGCTTCTTATAAGAAATGGAGCAAAATAATTGTTAACCATAGTTTAAAGATTTTTTAAATATAAATTTATTTATTTATTTATTTTAAATATAAATGTATTTGTTTTAATTGGAGGTTAATTACTTTACAATATTGAATTGGTTTTGCCATACATCAACATGAATCCACCACAGGTATACACGTGTTCCCCATCCTGAACCTCCCTTCCTCTTCCCTCCCCATACCATCCCTCTGGGTCATCTCAGTGCACCAGCCCCAAGCATCCAGTATCATGCATCGAACCTAGACTGGCAATTAGTTTATATATGATATTATACATTTTTCAATGCCATTCTACCAAATCATCCCACCCTCTCCCTCTCCCACAGAGTCCAAAAGACTGTGTCTCTTTTGCTGTCTTGCATACAAAGTTATCGTTACCATCTTTCTAAATTCCATATATATGTGTTAGTATACTGTATTGGTGTTTTTCTTTCTGGCTTACTTCACTCTGTATAATAGGCTCCAGTTTCATCCACTTCATTAGAACTGATTCAAATGTATTCTTTTTAATGGCTGAGTAATACTTCACTGTGTATATGTACCACAGCTTTCTTATCCATTTGTCTGCTGATGGACATCTAGGTTGCTTTCATGTCCTGGCTATTATAAACAGTGCTGCAATGAACATTGGGGTACATGGGGAGCCATTATGGAGAACAGTGTGGAGATTACCTAAAAAAACTGGAAATAGAAGTGTCTTATGACCCAGCAATCCCACTGCTGGGCATATACACCGAGGAAACCAGAATTGAAATATAAATTTATTTATTGTAATTGGAGGCTAATTACTTTACAATATTGTATTGGTTTTGCCATGCATTGACATGAATCCCCCATGGGTGTACGTGTGTTCCTCATCCTGAACCCCCCTCTTACCTCCCTCCCCATACCATCCCTCTGGGTCATCCCAGTGCACCAGTCCCGAGCATCCTGTATCATGCAAAAAACCTGGACTGGCAATTCATTTCACATATGATAATATACATGTTTCAATGCCATTCTCCCAAATTCTAGAGTATTTTTAATTTCAGTAATTATGTACTTTGTCACTGCTTGTTTATTCATTTATTCTACATCCTAGCTAAATGTATTAAATGATTGTTGCATTATCTCCGTTCTATTTTTGAGATTTTGGATGATCTTTACTATCATTACTCCAAGTTCTTTTTTAGGTAATTTTTTATTTCCTTTGTTTATTTGGCCTTATGGTTTTAATCTTATTAATTTATCTGCATGATGTTTCTCTATCTTTTCATTTCCCCAGCCTATAGGGTCATAGTTCTACTTGACTCTAGTCTGGTCTCTGTCCTCAGTGTGTGAGGTTGGTTCAATGGCTTGTGTAGGCTTCATGGTGGAAGGGACTTTTGCCTGTGTTCTGGTGGGAGAAGGTGAGTTGTTGTTGTTTTTTTTCCTTCTGATGGACAGAGCTGTGTGAGGTAATGTATTTGGGGGTATCTGTGGGCTGTCTGTCTGCTGATGGCTGTGCTTGTGTTCCTGTATTGTTTGTTGTTTGGTTGAAGTGTCCAGTGCTGTGGTCCTGTATGTTGTCAGGTGGTGCCAGGTCTTGGGTTCAGGTAGAGGCCTTCGTAGGCATATTTACTGACTAATAATCCCTGGGGTCAGGGGTTCTGTCACAGACTAGTGCCCTGAACTCTATGCTCCCACCCCAGAGGCTCAGATCCATCTCCTCTTCAGGGAACCAAGACCTCACAAGCCCTGTATCATGGCAATAAAATGGATTTTAAAAAAACAAAACCCAAAGAAACCACTAAAAAGCAAAAAATGAAAAACAGACAAATGATAAAAGCAAAATCAGACAAACAGAAACAAAAACAAAGGAACACACAAACACACACACATGCACACACATGAGAAACCAAAACAGAACAAAGAAAGCAAAGTACAAGAGAGTGACCTGGTGCACAAAAGAAACCAAAAATGAAATCAACTAATTAAAAACAAAACAACTAAAAAGAAAACAAAACCAAAACAGAGTGCCAGCTGAGAAATAAAGCACAGAAACACAAAAGAAACAAAAATGGTGAAAAATAGAAAATCAAATTTAAATAGAAGTATATAAAAATTATCTATGTATATTTAAAAAACAAAGTAAAACAACCAAAAAACTAAGCAGATTTATAAAAAAACAAAAACACAACAGCAGAAAGCCAAAGTAGAATTATAAATATTTAAAAGAATTAAAATGCATTATTTGAAAAAAACCCAAAAGTTAAATAGAAGTAATAATAATAAAAACAACAATCACAACAGTCGAGAAAAACAAAACCAAAAAAGGCAAACAAACAAACAAAAACGTAACCAACAACAGAACCAATCAAAATATAAAATCATAATACATGTGTATTTTAGGATCTCAGCTGTCAGCATCTTTGCCTCTGCTGAGCCACACAGCATAACCTCTGCCTCCCTAGTAGACTTTCCAATGTAGAGGAGGGCTTGTCTCTGAACCTGTTGTTAGGAGAGAGCTCAAACTCCAGTTTGACCATATTTTGTGTGTGCTTGCTTCCAACGTCCACAGCTGTCAGAGGCAGAGCATTTTCTTTTGTGGGAACATTGTCCTTTAATATATTCCATAGATACATGCATGTATGCTAAGTTGCTTCACTTGTGTCTGACTCTTTGTGACCCCATGGACTGTAGCCTACCAGGCTCCTCTGTCCATGGGATTCTCCAGGCAAAAATACTGGAGTGGGTTACAATTCCCTTCTTCAAGAGATCTTCCTGACCCAGGGATCGAAACTGTGTCTACTGTATCTCCTGCATTGCAGGCGGATATTTTACCACTAAGCCACTGGGAAAGCCCATTCCATAGATACATGTTCTACCTATTTGATTTTGTGGATTTAATCTGCAACATTTGCAGGTGATGGAAAGGTTTTTGTTCCTCTTCTTTACTTGCTCTGCCCCTGGAGCTCAATTGTGATTTTATCCCCACCTCTGCAGATGGACCATCCACAGGAGCATGACCTCAAGGCTGCCCTGTAGGACTTGGGTCTGTTCCAGTGAGGACAGGGCATGGAGGTTGCTTGGCTACTTGGATTTCAGGGACCCTGGAAGTACCAGATATGCAAGGAAGCCAGTGGTCTTGGGTGCAGGAGATATGGCTCTATTAGGAGTCTTTTCTAGCCTCTGGCAGTTGGCAATCAAAGGGCCGCCCTGCGTGGTGCTTCTCTATTGCTAGGCACACCAAGCAGTCAAAGGGGCTTCCTTGCTGAGGTCCTTACTACTGTTTGCTGTCAGCAGCAGGTGTGTAGGGAGAGAGAAGCTAAAGTGGTACCCACTGTGTGTGAATCATCACTAGTGTCCTGTTTCATTGCCAGTCCAGTTTTCCTTCAAAAGCATTCCCTGCTGCACATTTTCTCCCTCCCATTCCCTCAGGCCATCTCCTGACAGTCAACAATAGTCATCACCCCAGGGTTGCTCTCTAATCTCCATACTCCAGCTCCTAGCTCCATCCACACCAGTGGAGCTGGGTCCCTGTCTGAGGTATGTAGGACCATGGCATTGATTGTCAGTGTGTTTCTCACTCTTTACAGATTGTCATACCATCTGACAGACTCAAATTCTCCCCGTGTCCCAATCAATTTCCCTAGTTGTGGGATCTCTCGTCTTTTTTGGCTCTCCTCCCCACCCAGGGGCAGGTCCAGTTCTGCTAGTTCTCCTCCCTTTCCCCCTCTTTCTTTTGCTTTACCTAGTTATGTGTGTCATGTTCTGTAAGAGCTGAAGCATCTGTAGGTGAACTATTTATGCATCTATGGAGAGAGATGTACTCCACATCCACATACTCCTACACTATCCTGGCTGCTCCTCAATGAACTTTAGTAACTTTTAAAATAAACAAACATAAAATCAAATTTATTGTTCACATACCTCTGACTTTGCAATTACTGTACCTAGCAAAATTGTCTACATTCACTAATATCTTTAATTAAGGTAAAAAAATTTGCTTTTTTTTGCTCAAGACACAAAACTTCCTAAGGAGAGAAAGTTAATAGCCATTCAGTTTTTTTTGTCAGCTTCATTTATATTATTTAAACAATTTGAAGATCAAAAACAGACATAGATTATTAATCAAAACTATTTGCATATTTTGTTAATCCCCTGACATAATAAGAAATGAGAAAAAAGAAAATTTAAGCTTAATAATCAGTATTCTGTAATTATTTTATTTTTAGAAACTGTTCAAACACTCAGAGACTATTTATTTATGAAGTTAAGTTCATATCAGTTCATTCAGTCACTCAGTCATATCTGCTCTTTGCAACTGTATGGACTGCAGCATGCCAGGCATCCTTGTCCATCACCAACACCTGGAGCTTGCTCAGACTCATGTCCATCAAGTCAGTGATGCCATCCAACAATCTCATTCTCTGTCAACCCTTGCTCCTCCTGCCTTCAATTTGTCCAAGCCTCGGAGTCTGTTCCAATGAGTCAGTACTTCGCATCAAGTGGCCAAAGAATTGGAGCTTCAGCTTCAGCATCAGTCCTTCTGAAGAATATTCAGGACTGATTTCCTTTAGAATTACTGTTTTGAACTCCTTATAGTCCAAGGGACTCTCTAGAGTTTTCCCCAACACCACAGTTCAAAAGCATCAATTCTTCAGTGCTCAGCCTTCTTGGTCCAACACTCAAATCCATATACGACTACTGGAAAAACCATAGCTTTGACTAGACGGACCTCTTGTCAGCAAAGTAATGTCTCTGCTTTTTAATATGCTGTCTATGTTGGTCATAGCTTTTCTTCCACAGAACAAGCGTCTTTTAATTTTATGGTTGCACTCACCATTTGCAGTGATTTTGGAGCCCAGGAAAATAAAGTCTGTTACTGTTTCTATTGTTTCTCCATTGATTTGCCATGAACTGATGGGACCTGATGCCATGATCTTAGCTTTTTTAATGTTGAGTTTTAAGCCATGTTTTTCACTCTCCTCTTTCAATTTCATCAAGAGGCATTTTAGTTCCTCTTCACTTTCTGCCATAAGGTTGGTGTCATCTGCAAATCTGAGGATATTGATACTTCTCTTGGCAAACTATTAAAAAAAAAAAACTAATTGATTTCTTTTAATTGGAGGCTAATTATTTTACAATATTGTGGTAGCTTTTGCCATATGTTGACATTAATCAGCCATGGGTGCACATGTGTCCCCCCATCTTGAACACCCCTCCCACCTTCCTCCACACCTCATCCCTCTGGGTTGTCCAGAGCACCAGCTTTGAGTGCCCTGCTTCATCCATCAAACTTGCACTGGTCATATATATTACATATGTTAATATACTGCCTCAATGCTATTCTCTCAAATCGCCCCACCCTCATCTTCTCCCACATAGTCCAAAACTAAATTCCAAATATATATGTTAATATACTGTATTGGTGTTTCTCTTTCTGACTCACTTCACTATGTAAAATAGACTCCAGTCTCATCCACCTCATTAGATCTGACTGAAATGTATTCTTTTTTATAGCTGAGCAATATTCCATTATATATATGTACCAGAATTAATTACCCATTTGTCTGCTGATGGACATCTAGGTGGCTTCCATGTCTTAGCTATTGTAAACAGCGTTGCAATGAACTTTTGGGTACATGTATCTCTTTCAATTCTGGTTTCCTCAATGTGTATGCCCAGTAGTGGGATTGCTGGATTGTATGGCAATTCTATTTCCAATTTTTATAGGAATCTCCACACTGTTCTCCATAGTGGCTGTACTAGTTTGCATTCCCACCAACAGTGTAAGAGGGTTCCCTTTTCTCCACACTCTTTCCAGAATTTACTGTTTGTAGACATTTTGATGGCAGCCATTCTGACTAGTGTGAGATATACCTCATTGTGGTTTTGATGTGCATTTCTCTGATAATGAGTGATGTTGAGCATTTTTTCATTTGTTTGTTAGCCATCTATAGGTCTTTTTTTGGAAATGTCTGTAAATTCTTTGGTCCATTTTTTGATTTGGTCGTTTATTTTTCTGGTATTGGGCTGCATGATCTACTTGTATATTTTGGAGATTTATTCTTTATCAGTTGTTTCATTTGCTATTATTTTCTCTCTTTCTGAAGGCTGTCTTTCACCTTGCTTATAGCTTCCTTCATTGTGCAAAAGCTTTTAAGTTTAATTAGGTCCCATTTGTTTTTTTTTTTGTTTTTTTTTTTTAATTTTGTTTCTGTTACTCTCGGAGGTGGGTCATAGAGGATTTTGCTGTGATTTATGTCTGAGGGTGTTCTGCCTATGATTTCCTCTAAGTGTTCTAAAGTTTCTGGTCTTACGTTTTAGACTGTCAATCCATTTTGAGTTTATTTATTTTTTAATTAATTTTTATTTTTTTAGTTTGTTTTGCTTTCCAATACTGTATTTGTTTTGCTACACATCAACATGAATCAGCCACGAGTGTATGGTGTTAGAAAGTGTTCTAGTTTCATTCTTTTACAGGTGGTTGACAAGTTTTCACAGCATCACTTGTTAAAGAGATTGTCTTTTTTCCATTGTATATTTTTGTCTTCTTTGTCAAAGATAGAGTGTCCATAGGAGCATGGATTTATCTCTGGGCTTTCTACTTTGTTCCATTGATCTATATTTCTGTCATGTGCTAGTACCATACTGTCTTGATGACTGTTTGGAGTATAATCTGAAGTCAGGCAGGTTGATTCCTCCGCTTCCATTCTTTTCTCAATATTGCTTTGGCTATTCAAGGTGTTTTTTGTGCTTCCATACAAATTGTGAAATTATTTGTTCCTGTTTTGTGAAAAATACCGTTGGTAGTTTGATAGAGATTTCTATGAATGTATAGATTGCTTTGAGTTGTATACTCATTTTCACTATATTGATTTTTCCAATCATGAACATGGTATACTTGTCCATCTATTTGTGTCATATTTGATTTCTTTCATCAGTGTTTTATAGTTTTCTATATATAGGTATTTTGTTTCTTTAGGTAAATATATTCCTAAGTATTTTATTCTTTTTGATGCAATGGTGAATGGAATTGTTTCCTTAATTTCTCTTTCTGTTTCTTGTTGTTATTGTATAGGAACACAAGGGATTTCTGTGTTTTAATTTTACGTTCTGCGACTTTGCTATCTTCACTGATTAGCCCTAGTAATTTTCTGGTGGTATCTTTAAGGTTTTCTATTAGAGGATCATATCATCTGCAAACAGAGTTTTACTTCTTCTTTTCCAATCTGGATTCCTCTTATTTCTTTTTCTTCTCTAATTGCTGTGGCTAGGACTTCCAAAACCATGTTGAATAGTAGTGGTGAAAGTGGGCACCCTTGTCTTGTTCTGATTTCAGAGGAAATACTTTCAGTTCTTCACCATTGAGGATAAGTTTGCTGTGGGTTTGTCGTGTATGCCTTTTATTATGTTGAGATATGTTCCTTCTATGCCTGCTTTATGGAGAGTTTTTTTTTTTAATCATAAATGGATGTTGAATGTTGTCAAAGGATGTCCCTGAGTCTATTGAGATAATCATATGGTTTTTATCTTTCAGTTTGTTAGTATGGTGTATCATGTTGTTTGATTTGCGGATATTGAAAAATCCTTGCATCCGGAGGACAAAGCCCAATTGTTCATGGTGTATGATCTTTTAAATATGTGATTGGGTTCTATTTGCCAGAATTTTGTAGAGGATTATTGCATCTATGTTCATCAGTGATATTAGCCTTTAGTTTTCTTTTTTTTGATGACATCTTTCTTTGGTTTTGATATCAGGGTGATGGTGGTCTCATAGAATGAGTTTGGGAGTTTACTTTCCTCTGCAATTTTCTGGAAGAGTCTGAGTAGGATAGGTGTTAGCCCTTCTCTAAATATTTGGTGGAATTCAACTGTGAAGCCCTCTGGTCCTGGGCTTTTGTTTCTTGGAATATTTTTTTTTTTATTACAACTTCCATTTCTGTACTTGTGATGGGTCTGTTAAGATTTTATATTTCTTCCTTGTTCAATTTTGGAAGGTTCTACTTTTCTAAGAATTTGTCCATTTCTCATAAGTTGCCCATTTTATTGGCATATAATTGCTCAAAATAGTCTTTTCTGATTTGTTGTATTTCTGTGTTGTCTGTTGTGATTTCTCCATTTTTATTTTTAATTTTATTGATTTCTTCTTCTTTTTTTCTTGATGAATCTGGCTAATGGTTTATCTATTTTATTTATCTTCTCAAAGAACAAACTTTAGTTTTGTTGATTTTGTTTCTTTTTATTTACTTCTCTTATTTTGATGATTTCTCTCCTTCTACTAACTTTAGGGTTCTTCTTTTCTTCTTTAGTTGCTTTAGGTGTATAGTTAGGTTGTTTATTTTATGTTTCTTGAGGTAGGTTTGTATTGCTATGAACCCTCCCTCTTAGTACAGGTTTACTGAATCCCACAGGTTTTGGGTTGTTGTGTTTTCATTGTCATTTGTTTCTATGCATTTTTTTGTTTCTTCTGTGATCTGTTGATTACTCAGAAGCGTGTTGTTTAGCCTCCATATGTTTGTCTTTTAATATCTTTTCCCGTGTAGTTGACATCTAATCTTACCACATTGTTATTGGGAAAGATGCTGGAAATGATTTAAATTTTTTTAAATTTACCAAGGCTAGATTTATGGCCCATGATGTGATCTATCCTAGAGAATGTTCCATATGCACTTGAGAAAAAGGTGAATTCCATTGTTTTGGGGTGAAGTGCCCTATAGATATCAATTAGGTCTAACTGGTCCATTGTATCATTTAGAGCTTGTGTTTCCTTGCTAATGTTCTGTTTGGCTGATCTAGCCATAGGTGAAGGTAAGGTGTTAAACCCCTGACTATTATTGTGTTACTGTTGATTTCCCCTTCCATATTTGTTAACATTTGCCTTACATATTGAGGTATCATATGTTGGGTGCATATTTATTTATAATTGTTATAGCTTCTTCTTGGGGGTGATCCTTTGATCATTATGTAGTGTTCTTCTTTGTCTCTTATCACGGTCTTTATTTCAAAGTCTATTTTATCAGATATGAGTATTGCTACTCCTGCATTCTTTTGGTCCCTATTTGCATGAAATATTTTTCCCCCAGTGCTTCACTTTATTTCTGTGTGTGTCCCAAGGCTTTAGATCATTGTCTTGTAAACAACATATATAAGGGGTCTTGTTTTTGTATCCATTCAGCCAGTCTTTGTCTTTTGGTTAGAGCATTTAAACCATTCACATTTAAGGTAATTATTGATAAATATGACCTCGTTACCATTTTATTTGTTATTTTGGGTTCATTTTTATAAACACTTACTGTGTTTCCTATCTAGAGAAGATCCTTTAGAATTTTCTGTAGAGTTGGCTTGTTGGTGCTGAATTATTTCAGCTTTTGCTTGTCTGTAAATCTTTTTATTTCTCCTTCATATCTGAATGAGATCCTTGCTGTATAGAGTAATCTTCACTGTAGGTTTTTCTCTTTCATCACTCTAAGTATGTCCTGCCATTCCCTTCTGGTCTGAAGAGTTTTTTTTGAAAGATCAGCTGTTATCCTTATAGGAATACACTTATGTGTTATTTGTTGCTTTTCCCTTGCTGCTTTTCATATTTGCTTCTTGTGTTTGATCTTTGTTTGATTAATATGTGTCTTAGGGTGTTGGTGCTGAATTATTTCAGCTTTTGCTTGTCTGTAAATCTTTTTATTTCTCCTTCATATCTGAATGAGATCCTTGCTGTATAGAGTAATCTTCACTGTAGGTTTTTCTCTTTCATCACTCTAAGTATGTCCTGCCATTCCCTTCTGGTCTGAAGAGTTTTTTTTGAAAGATCAGCTGTTATCCTTATAGGAATACACTTATGTGTTATTTGTTGCTTTTCCCTTGCTGCTTTTCATATTTGCTTCTTGTGTTTGATCTTTGTTTGATTAATATGTGTCTTAGGGTGTTTCACCTTGGGTTTATCCTATTTGGGACTTTCTGAGTTCCTTGGACTTGGGTGGATATTTCCTGCCAGGGTCCATCCCCGGTGGGTTCAGGGTGATTCGAAGGGGCTTCCTGAGGCTCGATCCCACCTTTGCATATGCCGAAGCCTCCTTCCTCATGACCTTTGCCATGGGCGGAGTTCCTCATGTTGGCCCCCAGCATCTCCCTCTTTCCTTCCCCATATTAGGGGAGGTTTTGAATATTATCTCCTCAAGTATGTTCTTATGGCCTTTCTTTTTGTTGTCTTCTTCTGGGACATCTATGATTCGAATGTTGGAGGTGTTTAACATTGTCAAGAGGCCTCTGAGGTTGTCTTCATTTCTTTTAATTGCCTTATCTTTTCTTCTCTCTGCTTCATCTATTTCCACCCTTCTATCTTCCACCTATGTATCCTCTCTTCTGCTTCAGTTTTTCTACTGTTGGTTCCTTCCAGAGTGCTTTTGATCTCAGTTATTGCATTATTCATTATTGATTGAATCTTCTTTATTTCTTCTAGGTCCTTGTTAAACATTTCTTGCATCTTCTCAATCCTTGTCTCCAGACTATTTATCTGTAATTCCATTTGGTTTTCAAATTTTGGGATTATCTTTACTATCATTATTCTGAATTCTTTTCCAGGCAGGTTCTATATCTCCTCCTCTTTTGTTTGGTTTGGTGGGTTTTTATCACGTTTCTTCACTTGATGAATATTTCCCTGCCTTTTCATTTTGTTTAGATTGCTGTGTTTGGGGTGCATTTTCTACAGGCTGGAAGTTCATGGTTCCTCTTAGCTGTGGAGTCTGCTCCCTGTGGGTTGGGTTGGAGTAATGTCTTGTCAAAATTTCCTATTTGGAGGAGCTTGTGTCTGTGTGCTGGTGGGTGGAGCTGGATCTCTTCTCTCTGGAGTACAATGAAGTGTCCAGTACTGAGTTTATGGGGTGTCTGTGGGTTTTGCATGGTTTGAGCATCCCATCTTTTAATGTTCAGTTTTGTGTTCCTGTTTTGCTGGAGAATTATCATTGTGTGTCTTACACTGGAACTTTTTGGCTCTTGGGTGGAGCTTGGTTTCAGTGTAGGTGTGGAGACTTGAGTGACCTCTTGTTTAATAATATTGCCTGGAGTCAGAAGTTCTTTAATGTTCTAACATGTTGGAGTTAAACCTCCTGCTTCTGGATTTCAGTCCTTCTCTTATAGTAGCCTCAAGACTTCTCCATCCACACAGCATAGACGATAAAACCCCTAGGTTATTGGTGAAACAATTCTCCACAACCAGGAGCACCCAGAGAGATTCACAGAGACATATAGAGAAGAGAAGAGGGAAATGGGAGACAGAGGTGACCTGGAGGAGAAAAGGGGGTGTCAAAATGGGAGAGAGCAATCAAGCCAATAATCAAATCCCTGTGAAAATGGATATTGAAAAGT
This sequence comes from Aepyceros melampus, assembly GCA_006408695.1. Classification (NCBI taxonomy): domain Eukaryota; kingdom Metazoa; phylum Chordata; class Mammalia; order Artiodactyla; family Bovidae; genus Aepyceros; species Aepyceros melampus. The sequence continues at coordinate 148,950 of SJXQ01000592.1, forward strand.
TGATTCTTAAAGGTACAAAATTGACAACAAATATCAAAAAGCAAAGATTAAAAACCTGGAATAGTGATTAGACTCTCAAAAATACAATATAAAAATACAAAACATAATCAATCACAAAATTTATTTATATATATATATATATATATATATAATTTGCTCTTTTTTAAGGATTTTTTTTGAATGGTAATAGCAGGGTATAAAATGAAAGTTTAAGGAGTAACAAAGAACTAAAATATTTTTTTTTTTAATTAAAAAGTCATAGTACTAAAAATGTATCTAGGAATTTCTCTGGAGCTGTTGTGGGCAATGTGGGGTCAGTTCAGTGTTAGATAGTCCCTTCTTCTGGCTTGTACTTGTTCTCAAGGTTTATAGGTTCCCCTCAAATGCACAGTCTCCAGTATTAAATGCAAGGTTTTAATCTGTTGCACTTGTCAACAGGTGCAGTTTCCCCCTTCTTTGTTTATTTTGTCTTCCTCTGTTTGCAGATCTCTTCAGTGTCCACTTTCTGCCCTGACACAAGGGGGTGAAGGTGGCCACTTAGTTAGGCTCACTTGTTCAGTTGTATTGTTGGGAGGGAGGGACACTGCAAACAAATACCACTGGCATGTGTGGGGTGTGCTCAGAGTGGATAGACCACACTGGGTTTGCAACAACTCAAGATGGCATGTACCTCCCAGGTCTACACTGCTCAGGCTTGAGGGTGCTCTGCAGGGGCACTGTCCCAAGTGGGCCCTGTGTTTCATAGAGTTCCCAGGACTAGGGCACTCAAGTTTTCAGGTGCTCTGCAGGGACACAGACTCATATGGGCTGTGCATTTTGTGCTCTTCCCAGGTCCAAGCCGCTCAGATGACCAGGTGCCTGACAAGTACACTGTCCCAGGTGGGATGTGTGTCTTATTTACCTCCCCAGTCCTAGCCGCTGGATTTCCCAGATGTGCCATGAGCGTATAGTCCCAGGTGTACCATGTGTCTCCTCTGGGGAGCTGATCTCAGGCTGTGACACACCTGGCAGATGTCAACTATCCAGGATGCCTGGAAGATTGGGGTAGCAACGGGGAACATGCTCACAGTTTGGTGGAAGATGCAGTCTCTGGGGCCGAGACTGCAGCAGCCCCTTGCTGCAGTCAGGTTCTGTGTTCAGGTTCTGGCTGTAACACGCCTGCATCTCTGCCTCCAGGGCCCTATATGGCAGCAAGCTTGCTCTCTTTTGCTATTTGCTGATTCCATGTTTCTGTGAGCATGTCAGGGGTCACAGCGAGGCATTAGAGCCTTTTGCAGGAAAAGTCTCTCTCTCTTTTTTGTCTCTCTGGTGATCCCACATCAGTTACCTCACATTAGCTCCCTCAGATTGTCCTCAGGGCACTCAGGCCCAGTCCTTACCTTAAGGACTAATGATGCAGCCCACGTCTCCCTGCCAAGCCCACACTCGATAGTGGCAGATGGGAACATCTGGGCCACTTCTTCCTGGCAGTTGTGTTTAGGGGCTTATTCTGTGTTTATTTTTTTCCTCCCAGCTATATTGCCCTCTAAGATTCCAAACCTCCCCACAGATATGCCTGTGAGAGGGTTTGCTACTGTGTAGAAACTTCTCCTTCACAACTCCATCCCCAGGACGGGTCTCCATCCCTAAATCTTTTGTCCCTGCTTTTGTCTTTTATAATTTGTCCTATATCCTTTTGGAGAGATTGAGCTGCCTTTTCTGGGTGCCTGGTGTCCTCCACCAGGGTTCAGAAATTGTTCTGTTGAAGTTGCTCAACATTCAAATGATCTTTTGGTGAAACTGTGGGGGATAGAGTGGTCTCCCTGTCATCTTGGTACTGCCCCCATCCTGGCAAAACAGATTCTAGCTTGTGTTTCATCCAGCCTGGAATTTTTCATGATGCATATAAGTTAAATAAGCAGGGTGACAATATAGACTTGATGTACTCCTTTCCCAATTTGGAAATCTGTTGTTCCATGTCTGGTTCTAACTGTTGCTTCTTGACTTGCATACTGATTTCTCAGAAGGCAGAGTAGGTGGTCAGGTATTTCCATATCTTTAAGAATTTCCCACAGTTTGCTGTGATCCACACAGTCAAAGACTTTGGCATAGTCAATAAAGCAGAGGTATATGTTTTTCTGGAATTCTTTTGCTTTTTCTTTGATCCCATGGATGTTGGCAATGTGATCTCTGATTCCTCTGCTTTTTCTAAATCCAGTTTGAACATCTGCAAGTTCTGGGTTCACATACTTTTGAAGCTTAGCTTGGATAATTTTGAGCATTACTTTGTTAGCGTGTGAGATGAGCACAATTGTGCAGTAGTATGAACATTCTTTGGCATTGCCTTTTTTTGGGATTGAGTTGAAAACTGACTTTTTCCAGTCCTGTGGTTACTGCTGAGTTTTCCAAATGTGCTGGCATGTTGAGTGCAGCACCTTAACAGCATCATTATTTAGGATTTGAAATAGCTCAGCTGAAATTCCATCATCTCCACTAGTTTTGTTCAAGTGGTGGTTCCTAAAGCCCACTTGACTTCGCATTCCTGAATGTCTGGCTCTATCGTGATTATCTGGGTCATGAAGATCTTGTACAGTTCTTCTGTGCATTCCTGACAACTCTTCTTAATTTATTCTGCTTCTGTTAGGCCTACACCATTTCTGTCCTTTATTGTGCCCATCTTTGCATGAAATGTTCCTTTGAAATCTCTAGTTTTATTGAAGAGAGCTCTAGTCTTTCCCATTCAATTATTTTCCTCTATTTCTTTGCATTGTTCATGTAGGAAGTCTTTCTTATCTCTCCTTGCTATTCTTTTGATGTTGCATTCACATGGATATATTTTTCCTTTTCTCCATTGCCTTTCACTTTTCTTCTTTTCTCAGCTATTTGTAAGAACTTCTCAGACAACCATTTGTCTTTTTGTATTTCTTTTTCTTAGGGATGGTTTTGATCACTGCCTCCTGAACAATGTCACAAACCTCCATCCATAGTTCTTCAGGTATTCTCTCTATCAGATATAATCCTTTGAATCTATTTGAATGAAGCACGTAAAAGGCTAACAGAGTTTTGCCAAGAGAATGCACTGGTCATAGCAAACACCTGCTTTCAACAACACAAGAGATGACTATACACATGGACATCATCAGATGACTAATGCCATAATCAGATTGATTATATTCTTTTCAGCCAAAGATGGAGATGCTCTATACATTCAGCAAAAACAAAACCAGGAGCTGACTGTGGCTCAGATCATGAACTCATTGCAAAATTCAGACTTAAATCGAAAAACACAGGGAAATCCACTAGATCCTTCAGGTATGCCCTAAATCAAATCTATAATTTATTAACTTAGTAAGGTTAATTAATATAGAAATTACAATTTAGTTATCACACTAAGTCTTTCTGAATTGTATCATTTAAAAATTAAACCCTTAAAAAGACATTCACTGTAATTATATTTAATTAAATATAATTTTTAAATTAGAAAAGTTATGGAAACAGTGAAATATTATTTAACTCATACAAGTAGTTCAGGCTATTTGGAAGTTTAAATCATGAGAAATTTACCATTTGTTCTGAACAAAACAAAATATTATAGTAATATTTTATTTTTGGTAAAGCAATTTTTAAGTCTGAATTGTATTTAGAAGCATCTGCATACCAATTGAAGAAAGTAGATTATTTGATGAGGTTTATCTCCTTTTGTTTTAAGACATTTTTAAAAACAATCTGTCCATATCAAAGTTCCCCAAAAGTTACCACGTAATTTCAAATTTTCTGTGGTGAGATTGTGACAGTTAGAAAGTTATGCATATTAACATTCTAGTTAGAAATCAAAATAAGCAGGTGTTTGACCTGAAGAAAGTAGTTTTAGATGGAAAAAACTCCACAAAACTACACCATGTCCATAAGAAGGTATTTCTATGACCTTTGTATCCAGAGCTTGGTCAATGACCAGTAGTCATTGATCAAGAGGTGGACAAAACTTCCCAATTCTGGGCAGACTGAACTAAATATCAGAAATTCTCAAGAACACAAAAACAAGACTGAAAAAGTCCTTATTAGGTTTTGTTATGGTGACCTAGGACAAAGTTTGTCCTAAGGAAAAAAAAGATTAATTTCGCAGCTCCTAAGTTTAGTGTGAGGACAGACTTATTGGACAAGTGCTCCTTCTCTCTCTATAGACTTTTCCTCTGATAAACAAGCAACAATCAATACATTATACAAGAATATAGACAAAAAAAGACATTAGAGAGTGGGTGTTAGATGCTAGAAAATATTTCATCAAACAACAATGCAAATCTGATCAATAACCAAAATCTCAAAGAGGGATTTATTCTTAGGAAAACAAAAATTTAACTCAATGCTAAAAGGCTTCTGTGAAATGGTGAAGCCAATTCAGCATGGATTTATTGCTCAGTCAATAGCATGTGAAATTTTGCTCAGATAGAGACACAAGGGATCTCAAATGTGCACAGTGTTATATACTAAAGTTCGCAGTCCAAGGGAATGAGTTTCTCTGGGAAATCTTTGTTACCTCAAATTCTGTCAATCAAGTCAACCAAAGACCACCAAGGACATCTTGTAATTAAGTTGAGTTTGTTACTCATTGCAGCAAGAGAGAACTCACATCATGTAGAACCATGGGGTGAAAGTGAAAGTGAAGTCGCTCAGTCGTGTCCGACTCTTTGCAACCCGTGGACTGTAGCCCACCAAGCTCCTCTGTCCATGGGATTCTCCAGGCAAGAATACTGGAGTGGGTTGCCATTTCCTTCTCCAGGGGATCTTCCCGACCCAGGGATCGAACCCAGATCTCCCACATTGCAGGCAGACACTTTAATCTCTGAGCCACCAGGAAGAACCATGGGGTAGCTCATTAAAAAAAAAAAAAAAACTAACTCACATCATGTAGAACCATGGGGTGAAAGTGAAAGTGAAGTCGCTCAGTCGTGTCCGACTCTTTGCAACCCGTGGACTGTAGCCCACCAAGCTCCTCTGTCCATGGGATTCTCCAGGCAAGAATACTGGAGTGGGTTGCCATTTCCTTCTCCAGGGGATCTTCCCGACCCAGGGATCGAACCCAGATCTCCCACATTGCAGGCAGACACTTTAATCTCTGAGCCACCAGGAAGAACCATGGGGTAGCTCATTAAAAAAAAAAAAAAAACTATTAGTTAGAAAGAAACTGTTATAAGATTTAGGCTTTTGTGCAATTTTAGAGAGGGTCTAAGAGAGTGGAGGTTTGCTTTAGGAGCTGTTGAAGATATGGAGGCGGGGGAGAAATTTTAAGATTGGATATGCTATAGGGGACACAGTCACCTTGATTTTGTCTCTGTTGTTGTTGTTTAGTCTACAAGTCATCTCCAACTCTTTGCAACTCCATGGACTTCAGCACACCAGGATTCCCTGTCCTCCACAATCTCCTGGAGTTTGCTCAAATTCATGTCGCTTTAGTTGGTAATGCTATCTAACCATCTCATCCTCCGTCTCCCCTTTCTTCTGCCCTCAATCTTTCCCTGTACTAGAGTCTTTTCCAATGAACTGGCTTTTGTGTCTGCTTAGGCAAAATTATGAAGAAACCTTGTTTTGCTTCACTTTGACTTGGTTTCAGAGTAATATTGCCTGGGCTGGTGTTCTATGAGATACTTTCTGTCCAACAGGAGAAGAAAATCGCCTGCCTGTGAGTGTCTGACCAGTGTGTAATAATACTGAGTTTGAATCATAAATACAAGATCAGTTGTGGACATCAGGGGCCATTTTTGTCTTGATCAGTGCCAAGTATTACTCAGTGTGCTGGTGTACAGAGGTTAAAAACAAACAAATGAACCCCAAAGTTCTATTTTCTTGGGGCTCTAAGTCTAGTTGTGGGGATAGGGAGAAAAATAATGCTAGGTAAAAGATGCTTACTCCTTGGAAGAAAAGTTATGATCAACCTAAATAGCATTTTGAAAAGCAGAAACATTACTTTGCCAACAAAGGTCCATCTAGTCAAGGCTATGGTTTTTCCAGTGGTCATGTATGGATGTGAGAGTTGGACTGTGAAGCAAGCTGAGTGCTGAAGAATTGATGCTTTTGAACTGTGGTGTTGGAGAAAACTCTTGATAGTCCCTTGGACTGCAAGGAGATCCACCAGTCCATTCTGAAGGAGATCAGCCCTGGGATTTCTTTGGAGGGAATGATGCTGAAGCTGAAACTGCAGTACTTTGGCCACCTCACGCAAAGAGTTGACTCATTGGAAAAGACTCTGATGCTGGGAAGGATTGGGGGCAGGAGGAGAAGGGGACGACAGAGGATGAGATGGCTGGATGGCATCACTGACTCGATGGACGTGAGTCTGAGTGAACTCCGGGAGTTGGTGATGGACAGGGAGGCCTGGCGTGCTGCGATTCATGGGGTCACAAAGAGTTGGTCACGACTGAGCGACTGAACTGAACTGAACTGAAAGGGAAGAGAGAATGATAAGGTTGGTGTTTTATGTTAAACAAAGTAGTCAAGAATGGACTATTTGACAAGGCTACATTTGAGCAGAGATGTGAAGTAAATGAAAGAATGAGACATATATATTAAGATGATTCCAGGCAGAAGAAAAAGGGAATGATCAAGGCAAAGGTTCTGAGAAGGACACATGCTTGGTGAGGAAGAGAAAGCATGCCAATGTGATTGGAGCACAGTGAGGGAAGAAATAGTAAGAGATGAGGTCAAAGAGTTCTTATGGACATTTAAATGGCTTTGACTTTTCTCATTGACTTTGGAAGTCATTCATGTTTCTGAGCAGAGGAGTGGCATGACTTGTGGAAGGCACTTGATTTTTTTTTATAGGGTGATGGAAAGGAATAAATGAAGAGAAAGGTTGGGGATAGAGAAGGGAGGGAGAGAATGGGAGAGAGAAAAAGTGAGAGGTTGTAGAATTTTCATAGATAATTTTTTCCAGATGAGGATGCTTCTTTATATTCTTAGTGTACTGAATGTTTCTACCATAATAACTTGACAGATTTTGTCAAATGTTTTATCTGCATGTATGGAGGTGATAATGTAGTTTTTGTTTATTATTCTATTGATATGGTATATATATTACATTAATTGATTTTGGGGGGATATTGAAACAACCTTGCATCCCTGAGATAAATCCCATTTGGTCATTTTGTATAGGTTTGAAAATGTTTCTCAATTGGGGTTATTAGTATTTTTGCATTTATATTTGAAGTATATATTGATCTTAGTTTTCTTATCTTGTGATGTCTTTGCTTTGATATTAGGTAATACTAGGCTCATAGAAATTGGAAAGTTTGCCTGCCATGTCTATTTTCTGGAAATTTATATATATTATTTTAAAACTTTTGATAGAACTGAATGGTGAAGTTTTCTAGGCCCAGGCTTTCCTTTGTAATTTTTGATTACCAATTCAGTCTCTTTACTTGTTATAGATATATTCATAATTTTCATTTCTTCTTGAATGAATGTTGCTAATTTGTGTCTTTTTAGGAATTTATCTGTTTCATTTGTTTTCTAATTTATTGGCACACATTTTTTCATAGCATTCCTACCTTTAATTTCTGTAGAGCCATTAGTAATCTCCTCTCTTTAATTTTCTGGTTCCAGTAGTTTCAGTCTTCTCACTATTTTCTTTATCAATATAACTAAAGGTTTGTCAATTTTTTAATTTTTTCAAAGAAACAGTTTTATTTCATTAATTTTGTCTATATTTTTGTATGTTCTATTTCATTAATTTCTTCTTTAATCTGTATTATTTTGTCATTCTCCTTGCCTTAGGCTTAATTTTTACCATTATTTTTCCAGTGTCTTATGGTGGAAAATGAGGTTCTTGATTTGAAATAAACTTTATTTCTTAAAATAAGCATCTATAGCTATAAATTTCCCTCAAAGCTCTGCTTTAGCTATATCCTGTAAGTTTGAGTATGTTATATCTTCACTTTTATTTATCTGAAAATATTTTTTAATTTCCCTTTGGTTTCTTCTTTGATTCATTGGATATTTAGGAAGATGTTGTTTAATCTTCACATATTTCTGACTTTCCCATATTTCTTTTTGTTATTGATTTCTAATTTCACACCATTGTGATTAGATAACATATTTTGTATTATTTCTATTCTTTTAAATTTATTAAGGTATATTTATTAAGGTATATTTTATGGCCTAGGATATGGTCTATCAGGAGAATGATCCATGTCCACTTGCCAAGAATATATAGTCTGTTGTTGAATGGAGTGTTCTATCGATATCTGACGTAGTTGGATTATAGTATTACTCAAATCTTTTATTTCCTTGTTGATCTTCTGCCTAGTTTTTCCATCCAGTATTGAAAGTGAAGTATTGAAATCTCCAACGATTCCTGTTGAATTGTATATTTTCACTTCTTTATAACATATTTTGTATTATTTCTATTCTTTTAAATTTATTAAGGTATATTTATTAAGGTATATTTTATGGCCTAGGATATGGTCTATCATGGAGAATGATCCATGTCCACTTGCCAAGAATATATAGTCTGTTGTTGAATGGAGTGTTCTATCGATATCTGACGTAGTTGGATTATAGTATTACTCAAATCTTTTATTTCCTTGTTGATCTTCTGCCTAGTTTTTCCATCCAGTATTGAAAGTGAAGTATTGAAATCTCCAACGATTCCTGTTGAATTGTATATTTTCACTTCTTTTCTATTAGTGTTTACTACATGCATTTTTGTGTTCTATCATTAGATACATACATATTTATAATTGCTATATATTTTTATTGGATTAACATTTTATCATTAGAAAATTTCACCCTTTATGTCTTTAATTGTTTTTTGTTTTAAAGTCTATTTTGTCTGATATTACTGTAGTCACATCAGTTTTCTTGTGATTGCCATTTGTGTGATATTTCTATCTCTAGTCTTTGACTTTCACTATATTTCATTTTTAAACCTCTAGTGTTTTTTTGTAAACAGCATAAATTGGATCTTTTCTTAATCCATTCTAATAATTTTAGTGATTTGAATGGATTATTTAATCCATTCCCATTTAATGATATTATTAATATACATGGATTTACATCTGTCATTTTACTTGTTGTTGCTATGTCACATATCTTTTTCCTTCCTCTTTTCCTCCTTTACTGCTTTCTTTTGAATTAAGTGAATATTTCCTAATGTATCATTTTAATTTCTTTAATGACATTTATATTTTTGAATCATTTCCCTAATGGTTGCACTAGAGCTTACCATGTACATAATGATCAGAATCAGCTTCAGATTTATGTTATTAATATCTCCATTCCAGTGTGATATAGAAATACATACACACACATACACACAGACACACACACATACACATATTCCCCATTCTCCTTCTTTTATGGTATTATACATATTACATGTATACATGTTTTAAATTCAATAATACATTGCAACAATTATTACTTTATATAATTTGATGTCTTTTAAGAAATTTAAAGAATAAC
>SJXQ01000592.1:158572-212783 GCA_006408695.1 Aepyceros melampus
CAAAACGAATACAGTATTGTAAAGCAAAACAAACTAAAAAATAAAAATTAATTAAAAAAAAAAAAAAAGAATATATTTTTATCTGTCTTATATTAATATCCTTATTTACTACTTTTTGTTCCCTTCACTTATTCTTATGTTTGAGTTGTCATATAGGCTCATCTAATTAGCAAAATGTACCTTTTTCTTCTCACCCAAACTTCTTCTCACCCAAATATGCTACATTTTGTTATATTATAGGCCCCCCAAATACAATACATACAACAGTTTTACTTATTTATTTATTTACTTTACAATATTGTATTGGTTTTGCCATACATTGACATGAATCAGCCGTGGGTGTACATGTGTTCCCTATCCTGAACCAACCTCCTACCTCCCTCTCCATTCCATCCCTCTGGGTCATCTCAGTGCACCAGACCCGAGCACCCTGTATCACGCATCAAACCTGGACTGGCAGTTCATTTCACATGTGATAATTTACATGTTTCAATGTCATTCTCCTAAATCATCCCACCCTCGCCCTCTCCCACAGAGTCCAAAAGACTGTTCTATACATCTGTGTCTCTTTTGCTGTCTCTCATACAGGGTTATCATTACCATCTTTCTAAATTCCATATATATGTGTTAGTATACCGTATTGGTGTTTTTCTTTCTGGCTTACTTCAATCTGCATAATAGGATCTAGTTTCATCCAGCTCATTAGAACTGATTCAAACATGTTCATTTTAATGGCTGAGTAATACTCCATTGTGTATATGCACCACAGCTTTCTTATCCATTCGTCTGCTGATGGACATCTAGGTTGCTTCCATGTCCTGGCTATTATAAATAGTACTGCGATGAGCACTGGGGTACACTTGTCTCCTTCAATTCTGGTTTCCTTGGTGTGAATGCCCAGCAGTGGGATTGCTGGGTCATAAGGCAATTCTATTTCCAGTTTTTTAAGGAATCTCCACACTGTTCTCCATAGTGGCTGTACTAGTTTGCATTCTCACCAACAGTGTAAGAGGGTTTCCTTTTCTCCACACCCTCTCCAGCATTTATTGCTTGTAGACTTTTGAATATCAGTCATTCTGACTGGCGTGAAATGGTACCTCTTGTGGTTTTGATTTGCATTTCTGTGATAAAGAGTGATGTTAAGCATGTTTTCATATATTTGTTAGCCATCTGTATATCTTCTTTGGAGAAATGTCTGTTTACTTCTTTGGTCCACTTTTTGATTGGGTCGTTTATTTTTCTGGAATTGAGCTGCAGGAGTTGCTTGCATATTTTTGAGATTAATTCTTTGTTGCTTTGGTTGCTACTGTTTTCTCCCATTCTGAAGGCTGCCTTTTCACCTTGCTTATAGTTTCCTTTGTTGTGCAGAAGCTTTTAATTTTAATTAGGTCTCATTTGTTTATTTTTGCTTTTATTTCCAACATTCTGGGACATGGGTCATAGGGAATCCTGCTATGGTTTATGTTGGAGAGTGTTTTGGCTATGTTTTCCTCTAGGAATTTTTTAGTTTCTGGTCTTACATTAAGATCTTTAATCCATTTTGAGTTTATTTTTGTGTATGGTGTTAGAAAATGATCTAGTTTCATTCTTTTAGAAGTGGTTGACCAGTTTTCCCAGCACCACGTGTTAAAGAGATTATCTTTTCTCCATTGTATGTTCTTGCCTCCTTTGTCAAAGATAAGGTATCCATAGGTGCATGGATTTATCTCTAGGAGCTGTTTCTTAAACCAGTAAAGAAAAGAGGGGAAATTATGTTAATTTATATTATCTCTTATAATTACAAAGTTTCCTTTACCAGTGTTGTTCATTTTTTATTTGTGAATTTCAGTTACTATCTGGGATCACTCATTTTTAGCCTAAATAATTTGATTCAGTAATTTTTGAAAAGCAGATTATTAGCAAAAAATTATCAGCTTTTTGTTTATCTGGGAGTGCCTTTATTTTGCCTTCAGTTTCAGAGGGTAGTTTTGCCTGGGTAGATTTCTTGATTGACCAGTTTTTACTTTCCCTTTTCTACTTTGAATGTGTTATGTCACAGCATTTTGGCTTCTGTTGTTTCTGCTGGGAAATCAGCTGCTAACCTTACTGAGATTCCCTACACATTTGGGAAGCTCAACAACTCAAGTAGGATAAACATAAAGATACCCACAAATAGACACACCATAGTAAAAATGCTGAAAGTAAGAACCAAGAAGATAATCTTAACAGCAGCAAGAGAAAATTGTATTTTGTAATGAAGTCTTCTTTTAAATATGGATATCTATCTTTGACATCATGTTCAAAGGACCCTCTGTTAAACTCATCAAATTCATTCTTAAATTTAGGTATTATATTTTGCAGTTTAAAAATTTTCTTATGACTCTTTTGTGAATTTCAAATATTGGAAGAAATTCTCTCTCTTTTATCTATTTTATTTACCTATTACTTGTTGTGAACTTAATAATTGTAATCATTTTAGGCTTCTTGTCAATTAACTCTAGTATTTAGACAATCTTTGGGCATATCTTTAATACCTATTCTCTTCACTTTTCATCAAGTGATCTTTGTTTTAGCTCAACACAATTCTTTTTCAGTGAACGTCAGATATGGTGTAACAATTTTGCTAAGTCAAATTAAGATTATCTTCCTTCAGAAAAGCTTCCATCTTCACTCTATTAGGTAGACATTAGGTAGATAGCATTGTGGGTGATGACCTTATTCCAATGAAGAACTGTGCTAAGTTACCTCTGGGTTGCACTTCTCCTGGTAAGGCTCAATATTTATCTGTTTGCTGTAGGAGTTTCAAGGCTTTCAACTTAGTCCTGGTGTAATTTGTATGGCCAGTCTTCTAGTGGATCTTTAACTAATTTTTGATTAATGTTAGCATCATAACTTAAATGTTCTAATAGGATTTGTTTTATACTCCAAGTATTCCTAGTATCTACCAATTATATGAGGGGATACAAGCCATACATCTGAAGTGTCTCCACCTCCACCAAAAGCTCTGCTGATTCTATGACCCACAGCAGCAGCCTACATTACTGACAATACTGGATTACCAGGTCCCTACCCATACCTACTTTGGCCACCTCATGCGAAGAGTTGATTCACTGGAAAAGACTTTGATTCTGGGAGGGATTGGGGGTAGGAGGAGAAGGGGACGACGAGGATGAGATGGCTGGATGGCATCACTGACTCGATGGATGCGAATGTGAGTGAACTCCGGGAGTTGGTGATGGACAGGGAGGCCTGGCGTGCTGCGATTCACGGGGTCGCAAAGAGTCGGACACGACTGAGCGACTGAACTGAACCCATACCTAGAACAGGCAAATTTTACCGAGGTAGAAGTGGCTACAAAACTTTGCTCACCTCTTTAAGGTAATATTTATCTCTGTATTGTTATCTTCTCTAGTTCCTATTGTCTCAATAGTTCTCTATTACATTCAAATAGAATATTTTGTTTTATCCAGCTTTTCTGGTCATTCTAGATAGAAGTACTAGATTCTATCATCTGTTGTATGCAGTTATGAACATGACCCAGTATCTGTTCCATTCTTTTCTCTGTATCTTTTCTTCACTGCTAACTTTTGCTCCCTAAGATACTCTAGAGTCTCCAAACTTTGGCTTTTAGTTACCTTATAATGGACTTCCCTGGTGGCTCAGACACTACACAAGCTGACTGCAATACAGGAGACCCAAATTCAATCCTTGGGTCAAAATGATCCCCTGGAGAAGGGAATGGCAACCCACTCCAGTCTTTTGGCCAAGAAAATTCCATGGACAGAGGAGCCTGGTGGACTATAGCCCATGGTGTTGCAAAGAGTTGGACACAACTAAGTGACTAGTACAGCTAGCCTGTAATAACCCTTCATGATTCTTCCAGTTTTTCTTCATCATGATCTTTCAGCTTTAGTGCTTGCTGTTAACTGATTTCTTTTCTTGGAACATCCTAATTCAAATTTCTGTGAGAGAACTTAATTGGCTTAGGTCAACGTTTGATGTCAGATTACACCTATAATTGGATAGCCTATGTATAGGGTTTTTTCCCTTAGTTAGGTGGTCACTTTGGTTCACTTAGTGATGGCTAAGTTGGGGAGGGGGCACACCATGTGACCGAAAGCATAGCTACCTAAGGATGGCCCTAATAGGGCTTTGGAAGGGCATCTTCCCTTAGAAAACACTGTGCAATGTGACAGATATCACAGTTGACATGTCTAGGACAGAGCCATAGCTTGCCAATTCATTCTAGATACCAATATCCATAGAAAAGGAAGCACCATAATTTTCCTTTTGAAGTATCCTGCTGCCAAGACTACAGGGCAGCTGTCATGTCAATAAGAGGATCTAGTTGCAGGGATGCTAACAACTCTGTGTAGGCTAGGCTAGATGTGGGAGAAAGGCTAGATGTGGGAGATGTGGGAGAAAAGCTGTCTTCTGTTGCTCTTGACTGTCAGATTACTGGTCATGTCAAATACTAATGCTCAGTCACCAGACTTGTGTGGGTGAGGAAAGAAGATAAACATGATTAATTTATTCATCCAACAAACACATACTAAGCACCTACTGTGTTCTAAGAACTGTCCCTGTATTGGGAAACAACAGTGAATAAAGCAGGCCAAATTTTTCTATACTTATAGAGTTTATATTCCATTATAAACTTCAAAAGTACATATGGATAATGAGAACAGTAACAATTATTGAGCACTTACTATATATTTGTTATCATTAAGTATATACTCAGATTAATTCATTTAAGTCTATCATTGGATAGCTATTAGTGTTATCATCATAATTATTATCCCAGTTTTAGAGTTGAAAAAAAAAACAGTAAGCAGCAGAATTAGAATTTACACTCAGATGTGGTGGCTACAGATGCTCTTCCTTAAGCACAAGGCTCAACTGGCTGAATCATAAACTATAAAATCTTGTATCTAGAAGTTCCCCAACTCTTGTCTATGATGGAGAGGTAAATAATATGTATTTATTTTTTTCAGTCATTATTTGCCAAATGTTTATAAGCCCCATTTCATTTGCTCCCACAACAACCCCGAGGAATGTACTGTAATTCTAACTGTATAAACCTAGAAATGAAGGCTTAATGTCTGGCCCAAGATCACACAGCTAGTAAGGAACAGAATTTAGATTTGAGCTGAGGTCCTATTATTCAAAAGCCAATCTCTCTTTTCACTAAACAGTGCTACCTTCTATACTGTCATTTTACCTGAGAGACACTGGGTATTAAAACTTTCTAAATTGAATTGAAGCATGCATTGGAATTCGTTGAGTTTATCAAGAGGACAGTTGGGAAAACTATATGTGCTAATTATTTTGAAAACAAAAAAGATAGGATGTGTCCTGGAGTGGTTTTGCATCATGAATATACACAGACGTGCTTAATATATTCACATGATAAGGAGGGATGGTATGGGGAGGGAGGAGGGAGGGGGGTTCAGGATGGGAAACACGTGTATACCTGTGGTGGATTCATGTTGATGTATGGCAAAAACCAATACAATATTGTAAAGTAATTAACCTCCAATTAAAATAAATAAATTTATATTTTTTTAAAATTTAAAAAGCTATATTTTTAGGCCAACAAAAGGAGGATCTTTTAGTCTGTTTCTCTATGGCCACAGGATGTAGGTAGGAAAGGCACAAAGTATTCTGAATCACATTGACTGCTCTCTGCCACAAGTTCCCTTTCATTTTCTTCCCACAGGTCCTAAGGACTTGGCTTGCTTTTTTCTCCTCTAAACTGCCCCTACTATTCTGTTCCTCAAGACCCCATTCTCCACAGAGTTGGGATTGAAGTGAGCTTTCCTCTCCTTTGCTGTTCTCCCTTAGAGAAACCCTTTGTGGTTGTAGAATTTTACAGCTATTCATCTCAAGTGTATGTGTGTGCATGTGTGTGTGTGTGTGTGGTTGGGAAATAGAGGCTCAGAATGGGAGAACA
The DNA here is from genome assembly GCA_006408695.1 of Aepyceros melampus. Lineage (NCBI taxonomy): Eukaryota > Metazoa > Chordata > Mammalia > Artiodactyla > Bovidae > Aepyceros > Aepyceros melampus. The sequence goes on from SJXQ01000592.1 coordinate 164,505, forward strand.
CCATGAGATGAGGAAAGAAAGAACACTGCAAGGAAACAAGAAGGGAAATGTAAAGAGGGTCACAGCTTCAAGAATCTAATTACCTTATTTTAACTGGGAATCTAATCTCACTCCTTTCTGACTCTTTGCAACTCCATGGAATGTAGTCTGCCAGGCTCCTCTGTCCATGGGGATTCTCCAAGCCAGAATACTGGAGTGGGTTGCCATGCTCTCCTCCAGGGGATCTTCCTAAGCCAGAAATCGAACCCAGGTCTCCTGCATTGCAGGCAGATTCTTTACAGCTGAGCTACTCGGGAAGCCCCTATGTGAACAACAAATGGCTGACAACTCACACAATTTGGCAAAGGAAATCAAGTTACAGATTCATTCACCACATCAGAACCCAAAGAAGATAAATATGAAGAAACTACACTTGAATACATAAGAGGCAATCTTCTAGAAGTGAAAGATAAAAAGAAATATAGAAAATAGCCAGTGAAAAATGACACCTTGTATATGGGACAATTATATATGAAACAATTTAAATATATGAAACAATTCAAATCATAATACTCAGAATTCATGAAGTCCAGAGGAGAGTGGAATAGTATCATTAAAGTGCTGAAAGAAAAACTATCAGTTGTTACAGATTCATTCACCACATCAGAACCCAAAGAAGATAAATATGAAGAAACTACACTTGAATACATAAGAGGCAATCTTCTAGAAGTGAAAGATAAAAAGAAATATAGAAAATAGCCAGTGAAAAATGACACCTTGTATATGGGACAATTATATATGAAACAATTTAAATATATGAAACAATTCAAATCATAATACTCAGAATTCATGAAGTCCAGAGGAGAGTGGAATAGTATCATTAAAGTGCTGAAAGAAAAACTATCAGTTTAGAATTCTACATCTAGTAAAAATAACCTTCAAGAATGGAGGTAAAATTAAGATATTCTCAGATAAAGGAATTCTGAAATAACTCATTGCCACTAGATCTAGACTATACAAAAACTGAACAGGATTCTTTAGGTTGTAGAAAAATCATGCCAGAGGGAAACCCAGATCTTTGGGACTAAATGAAAAGCATCAAAAATATAAATATCTGCGTGAATATAAAAAAATATTTTAATACATGTTTCAATGCCATTCTCCCAAATCGTCCCACACTCGCCCTCTCCCAGAGTCCAAAAGACTGTTCTATACATCTGTGTCTCTTTTGCTGTCTCGCATACAGGGTTATCATTACCATCTTTCTAAATTCCATATATATNTATCTCTTCTTGCTATTCTTTGGAATTCTGCATTCATATGCTTATATCTTTCCTTTTCTCCTTTGCTTTTCACCTCTCTTCTTTTCACAGCTATTTGTAAGTCTTCCCCAGACAGCCATTTTGCTTTTTTGCGTTTCTTTGCCATGGGGATGGTCTTGATCCCCAAATCCCTTATGATTATACAGTGGAAGTGAGAAATAGAATTAAGGGCCTAGATCTGATAGAGTGCCTGATGAACTATGAGATGAGGTTCAAAATACAACATCAGATGATACAAGCACAATGTTATATGAGTTGTGAGCCTAACTTTTTAAAAAGCATCATAGTAAACAAGTTCAATGCATCAAAAAAATTTTTTTTATTTTCATGTAGTAGCATTGAGTCAGTGATTTTTACCATATCTATTTGCCTAAGTATCTATTAGAATGATCATTACTCCTGTGAAGTGCCACCTCTTTTTGCTTTAAATCCAATGCTTTGGTATGTCAGAAACAGATTCATTAATTAAAATAAAAAACATTTCTATTTTAACCACTATATGGTATGACTATCTAGAATTTTTTCATGTATATCAGATATTTTATTTGCCTAGAAAGAATTTTAGGTCAGCTAGGATTTAAGCCATTTTTGTTAATCTCCTTGCTAAAAGGTTTTTAATGGTTTTTAAGAGTCATCAGTAAAAGGATGGAGAGATTCACAGGAAAAAAATGGATGTGTGGATGCTTCAGTGTCAGAAAACAGGAAGAAATAAACAAAATCTTTGGTATATGGGAATGGAGTTCTATATATTAATTGCTCTGCAATCATACTTTATAATCACTAAAAATCAAAAATTTCTACATTAAAACTTGAAATAGAGAAGTAGATCTTTTAAAAGTTAATTCAAAGAGGATCTGATTTTGTTTTAAGATCAAGAAGGGAAGAGGAACAACAACAAAAAGGTGCTATATTAAAACAAAAATAATTGAGTAAAAATTGAGAGAAGAGTAAGGTTATAACAATGGTAAACACAAGATAGATAAGTTTTTAAAATACAGGAAAAATAAAGGTGAGAAGCACAAGGTAACTTTATAAAGAAATATAGTTTAATGTTTGAGATACATAGATTAAAGCAAGGCATAACAACATGGTGGAGATTTAGTCACTAAATTATATATTATCTTACATATAAAGTTACTTTAAAAATTAATTGTTTTATTGGAGGATAATTACTTTACAGTATTTTGATGTTTTTTGCCATACATCAATGTGAATTGGCCATAGGTACACATGTGTCATCTCCATCCTGAACTCCCCTCTCACCTTTCCCCCCATCCTATTCCTCCAGGTTGGCTTTGGGTATGCTGCATTATACAGGAAACTTTCACTGGTTATCTGTTTTATCCATGGTAATGAATATGTTTCAATGCTATTCTCTCAAATCATTTTACTATCTCCTTTTTCCAATGAGTCCAAATTTTTCACTGAGTCCAAGATGTAAAATATTCTTTACATCTCTATCTCCTTTGCTGCCCTGCACGTAGGATTGTTGATAACATTTCTGTAGGTTTCATGTCTATGCTTTAATGTATGGTATTTGCCTTTCTCTTTTTGACTTACTTCACTGTGTATAATAGGCTTTAGATTCATCCATATCAGTAGAACTGGCTCAAATGCATTTATATAGCTCAGTAATATGCCATTGTGTATATGTGCTGCAACTTCTTTATCCATTTGCCTGCCAATGACATCTAGGTTTCTTCCATCTTACATGGTAAAGTAACGTTACAGTGTGACTAAGTTAAGAATATTGAGATGAGGAGGTAACCCCACATTTCCCAGTGGACCCATTGTAATCTTTTTAACTAAAAGAGAGAAGCACAAGAGTCAGAGGAGAGTTTACAGTAATGCGATTGATGACTGGAAAGTATTCACAAGCCAAGAAATACAGGCAAATTCTAGAAGGGTCAAAAGACAAAAGTCTTCAAAAGGGACACAGTCTTATCAATACCCTGATTTTAGCCTGTGGAGACAAATTTTGCACTTTTGACCTCCAGAGCTGCTGATAATAAATGTGTAAGTCAGTAAGCATGTGGAATCTGTTACAGAAAAAATAGGTAAATAACACGCTCACCATGTTCTTTTTGGCCTCAAATTCTTTACATATATGATATTCCCCTTGCCTGGAAATTTCTGCTCCACTTTACCTGATTAATTTTTTTTTCTTTATGCCTCAGATTAAATATATCAGGGCTTCCCTGGTGACTCAGATGGTAAAGAATCTGCCTACAATGCAGGAGACCTGAGCTCGATTCCTGGGTCAGGAAGATACCCTGGAGAAGGGAATGGGTACCCACTCCAGTAGTCTCACCTGGATAATTCCATGGACAGAGAAGCCTGGCAGCTACAACCCCTTGGGCCTTAAAGAGTCAAACACAACTAAGTGACTAACACTAATAGATTAAATATCATTTCCTATGGAAAATCTTCTCTGTGTCTCACCTACAAACATTAGGTATGTGTATTATTCATCTATTTATCATACACTTTGTGGCTTAAAACAAGACATATTTACAATCTCATCTATTCCAAAGGTTGAAAGTCTAAAATCATTTTCATTGGGCAAAAATAAAGATGTCAGCAGGGCTTGCTGACTCTTGGGAACAATCTGTTCCCTTGCTTTTTCCAGTTTCTAAAAGCCACCTATAGACTTGGCTCATGGCTGCTTCCTCATTTTATTTCAACCTCTTGCTTTCATGGTCACATCTCCTACTAGCAACTCTGGTCTCTTTCTCTTAAAAGGGCCCTTATGATTACACAAGACATAGCAGGATAATCCAGGATAGTCTCCCCAACTCAAGATTCTTAACTTAATCATGTCTACAAAGCTCACCTTGCCATAAAGACATAGGTTATAGAGATTAGGATGTGGACAGCTTCAAGGGACCATTATCTATTTTATCAGGGCTTCTCCAGTGGCTCAGCAGTAAAGAATCCATTTTCTGTGCAGGAGATACAGGTTCTATTTCTGTGTCAGAAGATCTCTGGAGAAATAAATGGCAATCCATTCAAGTCGTATTGCCTGGGAACTCCTTGAACAGAGGAGCCTGGTGGGCTATTATCCATGGGGTTGCAAAAGAGTTGGGACATAACTGTGCAGCTAACAACAATGACTATCCATTCTATCAGAGCTCCCATGATACACTCCATATATACTTGTATTTTCATAATCAAAAACATGTTTTAAGTCTTTGCAGAATTAAAATTATTCACTTGTAATAACTTGTTTAATATTTACTTTTCCTTCTTGGCTATATTCTTCATCAGTTCAGTTCAGTCATGCAGTCGTGTCCGACTCTTTGCGACCCCATGAATCACAGCATGCCAGGCCTCCCCGTCCATCACCAACTCCCAGAGTTCACTCAGACTCACATCCATTGAGTCCATGATGCCATCCAGCCATCTCATCCTCGGTCGTCCCTTTCTCCTCCTGCCCCCAATCCCTCCCAGCATCACCGCTACGCTACCACGGCTGACTGGTATTCTTCATAAGTGTATTGAAAAATATATACATGCTGGCATATAATTTTCATATGTTTTGATAACTAAGACTTCTATAATTTGAGGTCTTTAAAATATTTTCAAATGGTAAAAATAACCACCTTTAAGTATATTTTATGAAACCTATGTTCCTAGACTACCCTTTCACAGTTGTGCCTTCCTTTGAAGCTGTTTTTTGAAAGAAAATAGCTAAGGACATGTCATGTATAAACAGGAGGAAAAGAAGGCTTAAGTTATCAGGAATGATGCCATGTTAGGGGTGATTTTTAGTTCACTGAGGGAGCCTAAAGTGATCTGGATTGCAATAGACATTCTCGTTTAATTCATAAAAGTTGATGGAAATAAAGTTATATGCTAGAATCCAGAATTAGGACAGGATCTCAGAGAATGCTCTAGACTAGTGTGTTTCAATCTATAATTAATGAAGGACTAGTTTCATCATTTTTAAATTAGTAAACAGTCATGGTTAGATAACTTTATTCAATTTAACAATAAATTACCAGAAAATTAAAATGATCATCTGTCCATGGGATTCTCCAGGCAAGAATCTGGAGAGGGTTGCTGTGCCCCTCGCCATGGGATCTTTCTGACCCAGCAACTGAACCCATATCTCCTATGTCTCTTGCACTGCAGGTAGATTGCTTAAACACAGAACCATTAGGGGAGCCAAATATATATGTGTACATATATGTGTGTGTGTACATATATATATATATACATATATATACATACATACAAGACACAATTTCACAGACATAGAAGAAAAAGTTATAAAACTATACATGTTCTTTACTGAATATTCAAAAGATGTTACTCACAGAACACAATTACACACCCACTTTTCTATCCACAGAACACTATTACACACCCACCTTTCTGCCATTTCAAAGTGTAGATTAATGAAATGTGGATTAATGTAATCCAAGTCTATGCCCAGACCAATAATGGAGAAGAAGCTGAAGTTAAACGGTTCTATAAAGACCTACAAGCCCTTCTAGAAATAACACCCAAAAGAGATGTCCTTTTCATTAGAGGGATCTGGAATGCAAAAGTAGGAAGTCAAGAAACACCTGGAGTAACAGGCAAATTTGACCTTGGAGTACGGAATGAAGCAGGGCAAAGGCTAATAGAGTTTTGCCAATCACACCCACTTTTCTATCCACAGAACACTATTACACACCCACCTTTCTGCCATTTCAAAGTGTAGATTAATGAAATGTGGATTAATGTAATCCAAGTCTATGCCCAGACCAATAATGGAGAAGAAGCTGAAGTTAAACGGTTCTATAAAGACCTACAAGCCCTTCTAGAAATAACACCCAAAAGAGATGTCCTTTTCATTAGAGGGATCTGGAATGCAAAAGTAGGAAGTCAAGAAACACCTGGAGTAACAGGCAAATTTGACCTTGGAGTACGGAATGAAGCAGGGCAAAGGCTAATAGAGTTTTGCCAAGAAAACACACTGGTCACAGCAAACCCCTCTGCCAATAATACAAAGGAGACTCTACACATGGACATCACCAGATGATGAACACTGAAATCAGATTGATTATATTCCTTGCTGCCAAAGATGAACAAGCTCTATACAGTCAGCAAAAAAAAAAGAGTGGGAGCTGACTGTGGCTCAGATCATGAACTTCTTATTGCCAAATTCAGACTTAAATTGAAAAAAGTAGGGAAAGCCAATAGACCATTCAGGTATGACCTAAATCAAATCATTTACAATTATACACTGGAAGTGAGAAATAGATTTAAGAGAATACATCTGATAGAGTACCTGATGAAATACGGTCATAGGTTTGTGACACTGTACAGGAGACAGGGATCAAGACAATCCCCAAGAAAAAGAAATGCAAAACAAGCAAAATGGCTGTCTGTGTAGGCCTTACAAACAGCTGTGAAATGCAGAGAACTGAAAAGCAAAGGATAAAAGGAAAGATATACCCATTTGAATGCAGAGTTCCAAAGAATAGTAAGGCTAAGAAAGCCTTGGCAAAATCAATACAATATTGTAAAGTAGTTAACCTCCAATTAAAATAAATAAATTTATATTAAAAAAAGAAAGTCTTCCTCAGTGATCAATGTGAATAAATAGAGGAAACAATAGAATGGGAAAGACTAGAGATCTCTTCAAAAAATTAGAGATCTCAAGGGAAATTTTCATGCAAAATGAGCTCAATAAAGGGGAGAATGATATGGACCTAACAGAAGAAGATATTAAGAAGAGGTAGCAAGAATACACAGAAGCACTATACAAAAAAGAGCTTCACGACCCAGAAAATCACTCACCTAGAGCCAGACATCCTGCAGTGGGAAGTCAAGTGGGCCTTAGGAAGCATCACTATGAACAAAGCTACTGGAGGTGATGGAATTCCAGTTGTACTATTTCAAATCCTAAAAGATGATGCTATAAAAGTGTTGTACTCAATATGCCAGTGAATTTTTAAAACTCAGCAGTGCCACAGGACTAAAAATGGTCAATTTTCATTCCAATCCCAAAGAAAGGTAATGCCAAAGAATTCTCAAACTACTACACAATTGTACTCATCTCACATGCTAGTAAAGCAATGCTCAAAATTCCCCAAGCCAGGCTTCAACAATATGTGAAGATGTTCAAGGTGGTTTTAGAAAAGGCAAGGAACCAGAGATCAAATTGAAAACATCTGCTTCATCATTGAAAAAGCAAGAGAGTTCTGTCAAAATATCTATTTCTGCTTTATTGTCTATCCCAAAGCCATTGGCTATGTGGATCACAATAAACTATGGGAAATTCTGAAAGATGGGAATACCAGATCACCTGACCTGCCTCTTGAGAAATCTGTATGTAGGTCAGAAAGCAGCAGTTAGAACTGGACATGGAACAACTGACTTGTTCCAAATAGGAAAAGGAGTATGTCAAGGCTGTATATTGTCACCCTACTTATTTAACTTATATGTAGAGAGTATCATGAGAAATGCTGGGTTGGAAGAAGCACAAGCTGGAATCAAGATTGCCAGGAGAAACATCAATAACGTCAGATATGCAGATGATACCACCCTTATGGCAGAAAGTGAAGAAAAACTAAAGAACCTCTTGATGAAAATGATAAAGTTGGCTTAAAGCTCAACATTCAGAAAACAAGGATCAAGGCATCTGGTCCCATCAGTTCAATCCAGTTCAGTTTAGTCACTCAGTCATGTCCGACTCTTTGTGACCCCATGAATTGCAGCATGCCAGGCCTCCTTGTCCATCACCAACTCCCGCAGTTCACTCAAACTCATGTCCATCGAGTTAGTGATGCCATCCAGCCATCTCATCCTCTGTCATCCCCTTCTTCTCCTGCACCCAATCCCTCTCAGCATCAGGGTCTTTTCCGATGAGTCAACTCTTCACACGAGTGGCCAAAGTATTGGAGTTTCAACTTTACCATCAGTCCGGTCCCATCACTTCATGGAAAATAGATGGAGAAACGGTAGAAACAGTGGCAGAATTTATTTTGGAGGGGCTCCAAAATCACTGCAGATGGTGACTGCAGCCAGGAAATTAAAAGATGCTTACTCCTTGGAAGAAAAGTTATGATCAACCTAGACAGCATATTAAAAAGCAGAGATGTTACTTTCCCAACAAAGATCCATTTAGTCAAGGCTATGGTTTTTCCAGTATTCGTGTGTGGATATGAGAGTTGGAATATAAAGAAAGCTGAGCACCAAATAATTGATGGTTTTGAACTGTAGTGTTGGAAAAGACTCTTGAGATTCCCTTGGACTGCAAGGAGTTCCAACCAGTCCATCCTAAAGGAGATCGGTCTTGAGAGTTCATTGGAAGTACTGATACTGAAGATGAAATGCCAATACTTTGGTCACGTGATGCGAAGAGCTGACTCATTTGAAAAGACCCTGATGCTGGAAAAGACTGAAGGCAGGAGGAGAAGGGGACGACAGGGATGAGATGTTTGGATGGAATCACGGACTCGATGGACATGAGTTTGAGTAAGCCCAGGGAGTTGGTGATGGACACAGGGAGGCGGGGCCTGCTGCAGTCCATGAGTTTTCAAAGAGTTGAAAACGACTGAGCAACTGAATTGAACTGAACTAAACTGTGCTACTTTTCAAAATTCAGTTCTAATTGCTTATCAGTGGTAATGTCTACAACTTATTTTATGAAATTCGTATTAAACTTCAGTTCAGTTCAGTCGCTCAGTCGTGTCCGACTCTTTGCGACCCCATGAATCGCAGTACGTCAGGCCTCCCTGTTCATCACCAACTCCCGGAGTTCACCCAGACTCACGTCCATTGAGTCCGTGATGCCATTCAGCCATCTCATCCTTGGTCGTCCCCTTCTCCTCCTGCCCCCAATAACTCCCAGCATCAGGGTCTTTTCCAATGAGTCAACTCTTCGCATGAGGTGGCCAAACTACTGGAGCTTCAGTTTTATGCAGAGCAGCCATCTCATCCTCTGTCGTCCCCTTCTCCTCCTGCCCCCAATCCCTCCCAGCATCAGGGTCTTTTCCAATGAGTCAACTCTTCGCATGAGGTGGCCAAAGTACTGGAGCTTCAGCTTTAGCATCATTCCTTCCAAAGATCCCAGGGTTGATCTCCTTCAGAAAGGACTGTTTGGATCTCCTTGCAGTCCAAGGGACTCTCAAGAGTCTCCTCCAACACCACAGTTCAAAAGCATCAATTCCTCGGCACTCAGCCTTCTTCACAGTCCAACTCTCACATCAATACTCAGCCATTAAAAAGAATACATTTGAATCGGTTCTAATGAGATGGATGAAACTGGAGCCAATTATACAGAGTGAAGTAAGTCAGAAAGAAAAACACCAATACAGTATACTAACACATATATATGGAATTTAGAAACATGGTAATGATAACCCTGTGTGCGAGACAGCAAAAGAGACACAGATGTATTGAACGGACTTTTGGACTCTGAGGGAGAGGGAGATGGTGGGATGATTTGGGAGAATGGCACTGAAATAGGTATACTATCATGTAAGAAATGAATTGCCAGTCTATGTTCAATACAGGATACAGGATGCTTGGGACTGGTGCATGGGGATGATCCAGAGAGTTGATATGGGGTGGGAGGTGGGGGGAGGGGAGTTCAGGATTGGGAACTCATGTACACCCGATATGGATTCATGTCAATGTATGGCAAAACCATTGCAGTAATGTAAAGTAAAATAAAGTGAAAATAAAAATTAAAAAAAAAAAGAAAATTCAGTGTAATTCACCATATTGGCAGAATAATGAGAAAGAAAGATCATTTTAATAAGTGCAGAAATAATATTTGACAAAACTCAGGGTTCATTCATGATTCAAATCCGTCTGAAGCTGAAACTCTAATACTTTGGCCACCTGATGCAAAGAGCCAACTCACTGATAAAGACCCTGATGTGGGGAAAAATTGAGGGCAGAAAGAGAAGGGAGCAACAGAGGATGAGAGGATTGGATGCATCATCAACTCAATGGACATAAGTTTCAGCAAACACCAGAAGATAGTGAAGGACAAGGAAGCCTGGCGTGCTGCAGTCCATGGGTCACAAAGAGTCAGACATAACTTAGCAAATGAAAAACAATTCATGATTAAAATCCCTAAGGAAAATAGGAATAGGTACAACTTCGCCAAAATGAAGAAAGTGTGAGTAAAACTAGAGCTTAAATTATTTATAATGATGAAATATTGAGGACTTCCCTCAATATCAGAAAAATAAAACAATTCCCACCCTCACCACTTCTATTCAAGATTGTACTGGTGATCCAACTCATCATAATAGTAAATCTCACATTTTTATATAAGCATGTTAAACAATTTGAAAATGAATTATTAAAAAATTAAAATAACACTAAAACCACAGTACACTTACGATTAAACACTTACTAAAACTGTGCAATGTTGCTGAGATTAATAAATGAAGGACTAAATAAATGTGGAGATATATTATGTTTATGAATTGAAGGCCTCAATATTATTAATATGTCAAGTCTTGCTAAACTGTTTGACAGATTCAACATAATTTAAATAGAAATTTTAGTACATTTTTAAAATAATTGGCAAGATGATTCTAAAATTTCTATGACAATGCAAAAAAAGAATAATTTTTAAAAATATGGGATATAATTGCTTTACAAGTTGTGTTACTTTCTGCTGTACAACAAAATTAATCAGCTATATGTGTACATATATCCTCTACCTCTTGAACTTCCCTCACACCTCACCCCAGTTCCACTCATCTAGGTCAATACATAGCACTGAGATGCGCTTTCTATACTATACAGCATTTGCACTAGCTGTCTCCTTTACACATGGCAGTGCACATATGTCAGTCCCAATCTCCCAATTCATCCCACCCTCTTCCTCCACCATGTCCACATGTCCATTTATGCCAGTGTCTCTATTCCTGCCCTGAAGATAGGTTCATCTGTATCATTTTTCTAGATTCCATATATATGCATTAATATATTATATATTTTTTTCTTTTTGATTTATTTCACAATGTACGACATACTTTAGGTCCATCCACGTTTCTACATATGACCCATTTTGTCCCTTTTTATGTCCGAGCAATATTTCATTATATATGTACCATATCTTTATCTATTCCTCTGTTGATGGACATTTAAGGTTGTTTCCTTGTCCTGGCTATTATAAATAGTGCTGCTATGAACATTGAGGTGTATGTATCATTAAAAATTATGGTTTTCTCAGTAGTGGGATTGCTGGGTTATATGGTAGTTCTATTTTTCGTTTTTTTCTTTTTTTACTCTATACTGCTCTCCATACTGGCTATTTCAATTTATACTCCCACCAACATTACAAGAGTGCTCCCTTTTCTCCATACTCTATCCAGCATTTATTGTTTGTAGATTATTTGATGATGGTCACTCTGATCGTTGTGAGGTGATATCTCATGGTAGCTTTTATTTGAATTAATTTAGTAATGAGTGATGCTGTGCATCTTTTCATGTATTTGTTGGCCATTTATATATCTTCTTAGGAGATATGTCTATTTAGGTCTTCCACCCAATTTTTGATAGGGTTGCTTATTTTTTTTTTGATTTGAGCTACATGAGCTATTGTATATTTTGGAGATTAATCCCTCATCAGATGCCTTATTTGCAAATATTTTATCTCATTCTGAGGTTTGTCTATTTGTTATGTTTATGGCTTTCTTTTCTGTGCAAAAGATTTTGAATTTAATTAGGTCCTGCTTATTTATATTTGCTTTTATATTCATTACATATGAATATTTATTCATTAATCTGGGAGGTGGGTCAAAAAAATCTTGTAATTTATGTCAAAGAGTACTCTGCCTATGTTTTCTTCTGAGTTTATAGTGTCTGACCTTAAATTTCTGTCTTTAATCCATTTTGAATTTATTTGTGTGTATGGTGTTATGCTGCTGCTGCTGCTGCTAAGTTGCTGCAGTCGTGTCTGACTCTGTGCAATCCCATAGATGGAAGCCCACCAGGCTCACCCATCCCTGGGATTCTCCAGCAAGAACACTGGAGTGGGTTGCCATTTCCTTTTCCAATGCATGAAAGTGAAAAGTGAAAGTGAAGTCGCCCAGTCATGTCCGATTCTTCATGACCCCACAGACTGCAGCCCACCAGGCTCCTCTGTCCATGGGATTTTCAGGCAAGAGTACTGGAGTGGGATGCCATTGCCTTCTCTGGTATGGTGTTATAGAGTATTCTAATTTCATTCTTTTACATGTAGTTGTCCAGTTTTCCCAGTACCACTTATTGAAGAGACTGTCTTTTCTCCACTGTATATTAGTGCCCGCTTTGACATAAATTAGGTGACCATAGGTTTATGGGTTTATCCCTGGGCTTTCTATCCTGTTCCGTTGATCAATGTTTCTGTTTATGTGCCAGTACAATACTGTCTTGATGACTACCTTTGTAGCTTACTCTGAAGTAGGGAGTCTGATTCCATCATTTCCATGTCTCTTAAGATTTCTTTGGTCATTCAGGGTCTTTTGTGTTTCCATACAAATTGTAATTGTTTTTTGTTCTAGTCTGTGAAAACTGCCATCAGTAATTTGATAAGGAATTGCATTGAATTTGTAGATTGCTTCTTGGTGGCTTCCCAGGTGGTGATAGTGGTAAAAACAAACAAACAAGCAAAAAAACCACCTGCTATTTCAGGAAACATAAGAGACAGAGATTCAATCCCTGGGTCAGGAAGATTCCCTGGAGGGGGGTATGGCAACCCACTACAGTATTCTTGCCTGGAGAATCCCATGGACAGAAGAGCCTGATAGGCTCAAGTCCATAGGGTCACAAAGAGTAGGATACAAATGAAGGGACTTAGCACACATGCACAAATTGTAAAAATTTTTGTCCTAAGTCTGTGAAAAATGCCATTGATAATTTGACAGTGATTGAATTGAATTTGTAGGCTGCTTTGTGGAGTATTGTAATTTTTAGCATATTGATTCTTCCTATCCAAGAATATGATATATCTCTCCATCTCTTTGTGTCATCTTTAATTTCTTTCATCAGTGTCTTACAGTTTCTGAGTACAGGTCTTTTATCTCCTTAAGTAGGTTTTCTTGTTATTATTGTTCAGTAGCTAAATCATGTCCTACTTTTTGTGACCCCATGGACTCCAGCATGCTGGGCTCCTCTGTCCTTCACTATCTCCTGAAGTTTGCTCAGATTCATGTTCATTGAGTTGGTGATGCTATCTAACCATCTCATCTTCTGCTGCTCTCCTCTCCTTTTGCTTTCAATCTTTTCCAGCATCAGGGTCTTCTCCAATGAGTTGGCTCTTTGCATCAGATAACCAAGGTGTTGGAGAGTCAGCTTCAGCATCAGTCCTTCCAATGAATATTCAGGACTGATTTCCTTTAGCGTTAACTCGTTTGATCTCCTTGCAGTCCAAGGGACTCTCAAGAGTCTTCTCCAGCACCACAGTTCAAAAGCATCAGTTCTTCAGCATCAGCTTTCTTTATGCTCCAACTCACACACCCATACATGACTACTGGAAAAACCATAGTTTTTGTTATATGGACCTTTGTGGGCATTTCAATATGCTGTCTAGGTTGGACATAGCTTTTCTTCCAAGGAGCAAGCATCTTTTAATTTCATGGCTCTATCCACCTGGTAAATATGTCAACCCAAACCAGTAGTTTTTGATGTCCCTTGGCTTTTAGCATATGAGGGAAGTCTATCTGCCAGTCCTCTCCAGGATATCTTCCTGTACATTGTAAGCCTGAGAGAACTGAGTGGTTGTTATGGGGATTATTCTTCTGACAGCCTTTTCATCCTTTAACAATCTGGCTTATAAAAACCAGATTAATAAAAACATTAATAAAAACATATTAATCCTTTTCCCTTGAAAAGACTCTTAGGAAGTTGGTAAGTATTTTCAATTCCCTAATGGAAAGTTTGGTGTAGAGTTTTAAGAATTTTCTGTTGGGTGCTAGAGGGCAACACAAGTTTTTCATCTTCTGTTTGAATTCATTCAGGGGGGAGTAGAGAATCTTCACGAGAAAAAGAGTATTGAAGTTCCTCAGGAGAATACTTGGGTTTTTGTCAGTGGGGATCTTATCACAGAGGAGGAAAGCCTGAGTATTAAAAGGTGGGTGGCTGCCTTTTTCGTTTGTCAGTTGGCTCTCCTATTTCCCTCCATTATGTCAGAATCATCCCTTTGATGGCCCCATCAGTATATTACTGCCACTTCTTTGGGTAGCTTAAGTGCATCTAAGAGGTGCATAATTTCTTGGTAGTATTTAATGGGGATGACATTTGAGGTTTTAAAGTTTCTTTACTTCCATATGGCAGCATGCACATGATGGAGTAAGTAAACATATTTAGAGTCAGTATAGGTGTTCACTCTCTTGTTAGTCCCCAGCTGTAAGGCTCTGCTTAAAGCAATCAATTCAGCTAATTTAGCACCAGAGGGTCAGGGATTACTCTATAAAATTTTAGAGAATGTGACCACTGCAAATCCTGCCTTATGGTCTCCTTTTTCCTTGAAGGAGCTGCCATCTGTAAACATAGTTTCAGCAGGATTTTCTAAATGCTTATCTTTTAAGCCCTCCCTGGCTGAATAAAGCTGGGACTTGATGGCAATTGTGTTCTGGCTTCTTATCTAATGACTCAGGAAAGAATGTTGCTGGGTTTAAGGCTGAACAAGTTTTTAGCTGAACTATGGGTCCTTCTAACAGCAGAGATTGGTATCTGAGAAGCCGATTGTCAGATAACCATAGCCCTCCTTTCAGTTCAGTTCAGTTCAGTTCAGTTCAGTCACTCAGTCGTGTCCAACTCTGCGACCTCATGAACCACAGCATGCCAGGCCTCCCTGTCCATCACCAACTCCCAGAGTTCACTCAGACTTACGTCCATCGAGTCAGTGATGCCATCCAGCCATCTCATCCTCTGTCATCCCCTTCTCCTCCTGCCCCCAATCCCTCCCAGCATCAGTCTTTTTCAATGAGTCAGTTCTTCACATGAGGTGGCCAAAGTACTGGAGTCTCAGCTTCAGCATCATTCCTTCCAAAGAAATCCCAGGGCTGATCTCCTTCAGAATGGACTGGTTGGATCTCCTTGCAGTCCAAGGGACTCTCAAGAGTCTTCTCCAACACCACAGTTCAAAAGCATCAATTCTTCGGCACTCAACTTGCTTCACAGTCCAACTCTCACATCCATACATGGCCACAGGAAAAACCATAGCCTTGACTAGACAGACCTTTGTTGGCAAAGTAATGTCTCTGCTTTTGAATATACTATCTAGGTTGGTCATAACTTTTCTTCCAAGGAGTAAGCGTCTTTTAATTTCATGGCTGCAATCACCATCTGCAGTGATTTTGGAGTCCCCCAAAATAAAGTCTGGCACTGTTTCCACTGTTTCCTCATCTATTTCCCATGAAGTGATGGGACCAGATGCCATGATCTTCATTTTCTGACTGTTGAGCTTTAAGCCAACTTTTTCACTCTCCTCTTTCACTTTCATCAAGAGGCTTTTTAGTTCCTCTTTGCTTTCTGCCATAAGGGTGGTGTCATCTGCATATCTGAGGTTATTGATATTTCTCCTGGAAATCTTGATTCCAGCTTGTGTTTCTTCCAGCCCACCGTTTTTCATGATGTACTCTGCATATAAGTTAAATAAGCAGGGTGACAACATACAGCCTTGATGTACTCCTTTTCCTATTTCGAACCAGTCTGTTGTTCCATGTCCAGTTCTAACTGTTGCTTCCTGATCTGCAGATAGGTTTCTCAAGAGGCAGGTCAGGTGGTCTGGTTTCAGAATTTTCCACAGTTTATTGTGATCCACACAGTCAAAGGCTTTGGCATCTGTTTTTGTCATATTCTTTTTCACTTAACCAGAAGCATATATAGCTGCCCACTAGAGCTTAAGATCAGGATGAGTTAAGATCAGGACCCATTAAGATATAGTGAATCTGTATCATCATATCAACAGCAGATCATTTGAACATTCCTCTAAGTTTATAGAAATGAAGGCATTGTTTCTGTTTGTCTCTTTAAAATGCTTCAATAACTCAAAGACCCCCACTGGTGCTCTCGGGACCTATGGAGCTCTTTGTAGGACTCTCTGATTTCTGGGAGTTTTCCTCCCAGAATCTGTTGACCTTTCTTTCTGCCATAAGGGTGGTGTCATCTGCATATCTGAGGTTATTGATATTTCTCCTGGAAATCTTGATTCCAGCTTGTGTTTCTTCCAGCCCACCGTTTTTCATGATGTACTCTGCATATAAGTTAAATAAGCAGGGTGACAACATACAGCCTTGATGTACTCCTTTTCCTATTTCGAACCAGTCTGTTGTTCCATGTCCAGTTCTAACTGTTGCTTCCTGATCTGCAGATAGGTTTCTCAAGAGGCAGGTCAGGTGGTCTGGTTTCAGAATTTTCCACAGTTTATTGTGATCCACACAGTCAAAGGCTTTGGCATAGTCAATACAGCAGAAATAGATGTTTTTCTGGAACTCTCTTGCTTTTTCGATGATCCAGCAGATGTTGGCAATTTGATCTCTGGTTCCTCTGCCTTTTCTAAAGCCAGCTTGAACATCTGGAAGTTCACGGTTCACGTATTGCTGAAGTCTGGCTTGGAGAATTTTGAGCATTACTTTAATAGCCTGTGAGATGAGTGCAATTGTGCAGTAGTTTGAGCATCTTTGGCATTGCCTTTCTTTGGGATTGGAATGGAAACTGACCTTTTCCAGTCCTGTGGCCACGGCTGTTTTCCAAATTTGCTGGCATATTGAGTGCAGCACTTTCACAGCATCATCTTCTAGGATCTGAAATAGCTCCAGTGGAATTCCATCACCTCCACTAGCTGTGTGCATAGTGATGCTTTCTAAGGCCCACTTGACTTCACATTCCAGGATGTCTGGCTCAAGGTGAGTGATCACACCATCATGATTATCTTGGTCATGAAGATCTTTTTTGTATAATTCTTCCAATTGTCAGATAACCATAACCCTCTTTAGAGTTTAAAATTCCAGAGATATCATGTGAAGTATAGACTGTCAGATCCTGGCCTATAATTAACTTAGTAGTTTCAGGAATTAATAGAGCTACCGAGGCCACTATTCATAGACAATGTGGCCATCCTTCGGCTACAGAATCGAGCACTTTTCTTAAATAAGAAATAGGTTATTGTGGGCTTCTTTTGGGCTGAGTTAAAACTCTCAGTGCTATTCCTGATCTCTCTGTTCCAAAAATTTTAAATTCGTCTCCTCCAGGCAGGCTGAAATCAGGAGCCTGAAGGAAAGCCTATTTTAAAGTCTTAAATACATGTATTTCTCCATTTTCCCATTGTAATATCTTTTGTCCTGATTATTAAGTATCTTTTAGTAACTTATATAAAGTTTGAGCCAGCTCTTCATGTTCGAGAATCCAAATCCAGCAGTAGCCAGTTATATCAAGGAAACCATGGAGTTGTCTAATAGTATTAGGGAGAGTATGTTGTAAAATGGATTCCATTATTTTTTGCTCCATGGGAGAGTTTGAATACTAAATATCTGACTTCTTGGCACATTTGAGCTTTGGATTTTGATATCTTGTAGCCACGTCGATAGTATTAGGGAGAGTATGTTGTAAAATGGATTCCATTATTTTTTGCTCCATGGGAGAGTTTGAATACTAAATATTGACTTCTTGGCACATTTGAGCTTTGGATTTTGATATCTTGTAGCCACGTCGAGCTAGATAGTTAAGAAGGTCATAGGTGCCTTTGTTACATTTTTTCTCTGTGTCAGCACAAAGGAGAATATCATCTACATATTGAATGAGTTTGATAGATTCAGTTGCCCAAAAGGCAGCTAGGTCTTTGGCTGAAGCCTGCCTGAATAAATGAGGGCTATCTCTAAATCCTTGAGACAATACTGCCCAAGTTAACTGAGTAGAGGAATCACTTGGATCCTCAAAAGGAAGCAAAAATTGTGAACTTTGAGCTAAAGGTATGAAAAAAAAAAGGCATCCTTCTAATCTGAAATGGTAAAATAAGTGGCTGTTTCTGGGATTTGGGAGAATAGAGTATAGGGGTTAGGCATGACAGGATGTAATGGAATTACTGCTTCATTACTGGGGCAGAGGTTCTGAATTAGACACCATTCCCCATTAGGCTTTTAGACTCCCAGAATAAGTGTATTACACGGGCTGTTACATTTGATTAAGAGCCCCTGCCCTTTGAGATTTTTAATCAAGAGAATGAGTCCCTGTTTTCCTCTGGCTTTAGCGGGTATTGCTTCTGATGAGGAAAGTTATTAGGACTTTTAAGAGTTATCGGTACTGGTTGAGCTGAGATGGCTTCTCCTATCTTTCCTCCGGTTGCCCAGACTTCAGGGTTAATTTCTACTTCTGTCAGGGATAAGCATAAGTTTTCTGTAGATTCCACTTCCATATGAATGGAAGAGTGAATTTTACGTAGAATACCTCTTCCTAGGATGAGGGTTGGGCTATCTGGTATTATCAGAAAGGCATAAGAAAAAAGAATAAAATCCCAGTTACAACTCAACTGCTGTGTAAAGAATTTTGTAATCGGCTTTCCAGAAATGTCACCTATAGCAGCTGAATTAATAGAAGGAAGACCCAGATTAGAGAGGAAGGCTGAAAAATTGGCTCCTGTATTGAGTAGGAAGTTAACAAGGTGGCCTCTTACAGTTAGAGTCACCGAGGCGCCTGTGCAATGATGAGGACAGGAGCCAAAATGGGAAGCCCTGGGTTCCATCAGTCTTGATCCTGAGTCTGAGTTTCTGAGCCCTGAAACCTACATCCCTGGGGACAGTTATTCTTCCAGTGATCTCCTTTGCAAGTGGGGCAAGGCCACGGTGGTGGCCTCTGCTTGCCTTGAGGGCATTGTGCCTTAAAGTATCCATCCTTGCCGCAATGGAAACAGACTCTAGCATTTGGCTTTTGTCCTCCTACCTTTGGAGCCTTAAAGTTAACTCCCTGTAGGGCCATAAAGAGAGCTTCAGCCTTTCTGTTTTCTCTCCTCTCTTGTTCCCTATGCTCCTCTTGATTTCTGTTAAAGAATACTGATGTGGCAGCTCTTAGGAGGCACTCTAAATCCACATTAGGGCCGAAGGCCAATTTTTGGAGTTTCCTCCAAATAA
Organism: Aepyceros melampus; assembly: GCA_006408695.1. Lineage (NCBI taxonomy): Eukaryota > Metazoa > Chordata > Mammalia > Artiodactyla > Bovidae > Aepyceros > Aepyceros melampus. The sequence continues at coordinate 183,874 of SJXQ01000592.1, forward strand.
TTGGAGCCAATTGAGTAATAAATTAGTCTTTAGGGATAAGTTAGCCCCCTGGGGAATCTCACACACTAGCAAAGTAATGCTCAAAATTCTCCAAGCAAGGCTTCAACAGTATGTGAACCAAGAACTTCCAGATGTTCAAGCTGGATTTAGAAAAGACAGAGGAATCAGAGATCAAATTGCCAACATCAATTGGATCATAGAAAATGCAAGAGAGTTCTAGAAAAACATCTACTTCTGCTTTATTGACTATGTCAAAGCCTTGGCTATATGGATCACAACAAACAGTGGAAAATTTTTAAGAAGATGGGGATATCAGACTGCCTTATCTGCCTCGTGACAAATCTGTATGCAGGTCAAGAAGCAAGAGTTAGAACCAGAGATGGAACAATTGACTGGTTCCAAATTGGGAAAGGAATACATTAATGCTGTATATTGTATGCAGAATACATCAGGTGAAATGCTGGGCTGGAGGAAACACAAGCTGGAATCAAGATTTCCAGGAGAAATATCAATAACCTCAGATATGCAGATGACACCACCCTTATAGCAGAAAGTAAAGAAGAACTAAAGAGCCTCTTGAGAAAGAGGAGAGTGAAAAGTTGACTTAAAACTCATTATTCAAAAATGAAGATCATGGCATCCAGTCCCATCACTTCATGGCAAATAGATGAAATAATTGGAACAGTGACAGGCTTCATTTTCTTGGGCTCCAGAATCACTGCAGATGGTGACTGCAACCATGAAATCAAAAGACACTTGCTTCTTGGAAGAAAAGCTATGACCAACCTTGACAGCATATTAAAAAGCAGAGACATTACTTTGCTCACAAAGGTCCATATAGTCAAAGCTATGGTTTTTCCCAGTAGTAATGTATGGATGTAAGAGTTGGATCATAAAGAAGATTGGACATTGAAAAATTGATGATTTTGAACTGTGGTGTTGGAGTAGACTCTTGAGAGTCCCTTGGACTGCAAAAAGAGCAAACCAGTCAATCCTAAAGGAAATCAGTCCTGAGTATTCATTGGAAGGACTGATGCTGAAGCTCCAATGCTTTGGCTATCTGTTGCGAAGAACTGACTCACTGGAAAACACTCTGATGCTGGGAAAGATAGAGGGTAGGAGAAGGGGATGACCGAGGATGAGACAGTTGGATGGCATCACCAACTCGATGGACATGAGTTTGAGCAAGCTCCAGGAATTGTTGATGGACAGGGAAGCCTGGTATGCTTCAGTACATGGGGTCGCAAGGAGTCAGACATGACTGAGCGACTGAACTGAAGTGAACTGAACTAGGGAATCTGGGTCCAAATGTAGTTTCTCAAAGTCTCCCTGAGCCTTTCCAGAAAAAGTGTGCGATTTTCCTCCTTTTCCTGAGTCAATCCAGATAGTTTGGAGTAGTTTAAGGACTTAGCTCACAATTTTCAAAAGCCTTAATGCAAGTGGTGAAGTGAACTCTCCTCCAGTCATCACTGTCTTTGTCGTGTGCCCAATTAGGATCAGCTATGAGCATTGCCTGGAGTCCTGTAGGTAACCAGGCTGATTCACTGTCAGCTCTTCCCTGCATGTTAGTAGAATACCATTCATTTCCCCATTCCTGGGCATTTTTTAAATTTTTATTTTTACTTTATTTTGCTTTACAATACTGTATTGGTTTTGCCATACATTGACATGAATCAGCCACGGGTGTTCCCAATCCTGAGCCCCCCTCCCACCTCCCACCCCATATCAGCTCTCTGGATCATCCCCCTGTATCATCCCCGTGCACCAGCCTCAAGCATCCTGTATCTTGTATCGAACATAGACTGGCAATTTGTTCTTACATGGTAGTATACATGTTTCAATGCCACAAATCATCCCACCCTCTCCCACTCCCTCTCCCACAGAGTCCAAAAGTCCGTTCTATATGAGGTGGATGAAACTGGAGCCTATTATACAGAGTGAGTGAAAGTAAAGTGAAAGTGAAAGTTGCTCAGTTGTTTCCGACTCTTTGCGACCCCATGGCCTATACCATCCATGGAATTCTCCAGGCAAGAGTACTGGAGTGGGTAGTCTTTCCCTTCTCCAGGGATCCCAGGGATCCAAACCCAGGGATCGAACCCAGGTCTCCCACATTGCAGGCAGATTCTTTACCAGCTGAGCCACAAGGGAAACCCATATAGAGTGAAGTAAGTCAGAAAGAAAAACACCAATACAGTATACTAACACATATATATGGAATTTAGAAAGATGGTAATGATAACCCTGTATGCGAGACAGCAAAAGAGACACAGATGTATAGAACGGACTCCTGGGCATTTTTAATTACTCTACTTCTTTCATTGTCAGTAAGGGTACTAGTCAGGATTAGCATAATATCTTTCCATGCCATTTCAAAAGATTAGCTTAGACTCTGGAAAACACATATAATTATCAGGATCTTCAGTAAAGCTTCCCAGGCCTAATTTAATTTGTCTTAAATCTTGGAGAGGGAAAAGGATATGGTTTTGCATGGGTCCCAAGTTCCCATTAGGAACTTCCAGTAATGGAAGAAGGGAAGGATACAGCCTAGAGATCATCAAAGTTGTTTAGGAGCCACTGGGGTAGGAGCTGCTGCTGGTTCCAGAGGCATTGCCAGAGATTGTGGTGCTCCTCTTGGCTAGGATTGGGCAGCCTTGGATAAGGGGGAGAGTTTGAACCCAAGGGTTCGGGCTAAGTTATAGGTAACATAGAAGGAACAAGCCCACAACTCCTGCATAAGAGGGTGTTTTCTCTCCAAACAAATAAAACCTATATATATGGGATTTCTGAACATTTTCCTTCTCCTCTACAAAGGAGATCTATTTGGAGGATGGTATTATAAGTAAGTGAGCCTTCAGGGAGCCATTTTTCACCATCAGGTAGATCATATTGAGACCATACCTCAGTGCAGAAAAAGATCATACACATCTTTAACAGGGTCTGAGGGTCAAACTTCTTCCAGTTCTTCAGTATACATGCCAAAGGCATCCACTTTGAGCCAGGTAGGGGACTGGATAAGTTATAGGTAACATAGAAGGAACAAGCCCACAACTCCTGCATAAGAGGGTGTTTTCTCTCCAAACAAATAAAACCTATATATATGGGATTTCTGAACATTTTCCTTCTCCTCTACAAAGGAGATCTATTTGGAGGATGGTATTATAAGTAAGTGAGCCTTCAGGGAGCCATTTTTCACCATCAGGTAGATCATATTGAGACCATACCTCAGTGCAGAAAAAGATCATACACATCTTTAACAGGGTCTGAGGGTCAAACTTCTTCCAGTTCTTCAGTATACATGCCAAAGGCATCCACTTTGAGCCAGGTAGGGGACTGGAAGACGTTGCTTCCATCTGAGAGAAGACCAGCATACAGCACTCTTTGTCTTTTCTCTGATTCCTCTGATAGAGGATGTCTCCTACTTGAGGAGTGGGAGCAATGAAGCACCAATAACATATGCTTCTCTCAACTTTGGTGTGGACCCAGGCTTGACCACCCTTATCCAGGTGCCCTGGGCCTTTGTCCTCTTCCTGTCTCTATCTTCACTTTCACCTAGAGATAGGTAGAGTGAGACTTCCACATGCCGTGTTTTTATAGCATAGGTGGACTTCCTATGCTCTTGAACATTGGGTATGCCTGAAGTGGAGTTCCCCTTAAGCAAGCTATGCAGTGCACAAGGTTTTGTAGCATTTACACACACTCCAAAATGATCCTACCTTAAATGAAAAATCTCATGATCTCTAAATGTTAGGAAAGAGAAATGGTAGATGTCCGGAGGTTCTCACTGAGGCAGCAGCCTAGCAGAGGTTTTGCTCAGCACCTCCAGGTCAGTTGACTGGCCAATACTGAGACCTGAGGCCACTGTCTACTAACTCTGTCTGCCTTCGGAACTCATGCAGGCTTGTGAAACAAAGAGTGGCTCAAGAGACCTGCAGTTACATTAGGTAATAAGAGGTGAATGACAGTGTTGAGAGTGAGTGTCTGTGATTACCTTGAGTAGGCATTGAGGAATCCTGGATGAGCCCCCAAAAGATGAGACAGGAATCCTGAGTTCTTGTCCATGGAATGAAGAATGGAATCCATGAAAATGCGAACACTCATGGTAGCAAGCAAACAGGATTTATTAAAGATGAGGCAAGTACAAAGCTCTTAGCATAGACACTGGGAGGGGGTAAAGAGTGTCCTCAAGTTGGCACTTAAAGCAGTTTTTATATCCTTCCTTAAATCACATTATTTCTAACCAATGAATTTAAGGTCAAGATACCTAACATCTTTATGGCTTCTCTTGATTCTTGGATTAAATTACCACCCTTTTCATGCCCTCCAGCCATTTTATCATGGACCAGATGTATAGATTAATGATCTCCAATTGTTTTTCCCTCAAGCATATGGAACATAATTTAATTTCTGGTCTTCCCTGGATCTGAGTGCTGATAATTTATCAGACTAAAGACACATTCCAGGAATTCAGCACAATGGAGCAAGATATTTATTGCAAACAAGACCCAGGTTTCAGAATTCTATGCTGACTGCCTAGTAATTTCTACCTCAGTGAGGCCCTGGTGACCTGCACCTCCACAGGAGACACTCTGACACTAGCAGGTAGTTTTGGTTCAGTCTCCTGTGGGGTCACTACTCCTTTCCTCTGGGTCTTAGTGTGCAAAATATTTTGTTTGTCCCTCCAGTCCCTCCAATACTGGAGTCTCTATTTCCTACAGTCCTGTGGAAGTCCTGTAATCAAATTCCACTGGGTCAGATTCCTTGGGTATTCCCAGTCCCTTTGTCAGATTCCCAGGCTGGTAAGACTGACATGGGGTTCAGAATCCTCACAACAGTGGGGGAGCCTCTTTAGTATTATTATTCTCCAGTTTGTGACTCATCCACCAGAAGGTTATAGGATTTGATTTTACCATGATTGCACCCCTCCTACCATCTTGCTGCAGTTTCTTTGTCTGAAGACATGGGGTATCTGTTTTCAATGGATTCCAATGTCCTCCTGTTGATGGTTGTTCAACAGCTAGTTGCAATTTTGGTATTCCTGCAGAAGGAGATGAACACACATCCTTCTACTCAGCTTGAACTGCAACCTCACATCAAACATTTTTGAAAATGTTTCTTATACATACTTTTTTATGCACAAATATTTATATTTTAGTCTTTCACAAATGCCATTATTTCATTGAATGGTACATACAATTATTTNATCAATCATTGTCTCCAGGCTATTTATCTGTGATTCCATTTTGATTTCAAGATTTTGGATCATTTTCACTATCCATATTCTGAATTCTTTCTCAGGTAGATTCTCTATCTCTTCCTCTTTGGTTTGGTTTGGTGGGCATTTCTCCTGTTCCTTTGCCTGCTGGGTATTCCTCTATCTCTTCATCTTGGTTATATTGCTGCGTTTGGTGTGGCCTTTCCATATTCTGGGAATTTGTGGAGTTCTCTTTATTATGGAGTTTCCTCACTGTAAGCAGGGTTGTATCAGTGGCTTGTCAAGGTTTCTTGGTTAGGGAGGCTTGTGATGAAGTTCTGGTGAGTGGGGCTGGATTTCTTCTCTCTGGAGTGCAATGGAGTGACCAGTAATGGGTTATGAGATGTCAGTGGTTTTGGAGTAACTTTGAGCTGCCTGTATATTGAAGCTCAGGGGTGTGTTCCTGTGTTGCTGGTGAATTTGCATCGTGTGTCTTACTCAATTCTGGGAATTTGTGGAGTTCTCTTTATTATGGAGTTTCCTCACTGTAAGCAGGGTTGTATCAGTGGCTTGTCAAGGTTTCTTGGTTAGGGAGGCTTGTGATGAAGTTCTGGTGAGTGGGGCTGGATTTCTTCTCTCTGGAGTGCAATGGAGTGACCAGTAATGGGTTATGAGATGTCAGTGGTTTTGGAGTAACTTTGAGCTGCCTGTATATTGAAGCTCAGGGGTGTGTTCCTGTGTTGCTGGTGAATTTGCATCGTGTGTCTTACTCTGGAACTTGTTAGACCTTGGGTGGTGCTTGGTTTCTGTGTAGGTATGGAGGCGTTTGATAAGCTCCTATTGATTAATGTTCCCTGGATTCAGGAGTTCTCTCATGTTCTCAGGATTTGGACTTGAGTGCCTGCTTCTGGTTTACAGTTTTATTTTTACAGTAGCCTCAAGACTTCTCCATCTATACAGCACTGATTGTAAAACATCTAGTTTAAAGATGAAAAGTTTCTCCACATTGAGGGACAGCCAGAGAGGTTCACTTAGCTACATGGAGAAGAGAAGACGGAGGGGGTAGTTAGAGGTGACTAGAATGAGATGAGGTGGGATCAAAAGAGGAGAGAAGAAGCTAGTCATTAGTCACTTCCTTATGTGCACTCCTTAGTCTGGACCGCTCAGAGTTGTTCACAGAGTTATACAGGGAAGAAGAGAGGGAGGAAGTAGACAGAGGTGGCCAGGAGGATAAAAGAGGGAAATGAAAAGGGGGAGAGACAGATCCAGCCAGTGACCAGTTCCCTAAGTGTTCTCCACCATCTGGAAACACAGCGATTCACAGAGTCGGGTAGAGAAGAGAAGGGGGAGGGAAGAGACAGAGGCCACCTGGTGGAGAAAAAGGAGAGTCCAAAGGAGAAGAGAGTGATCAAGCCAGTAATCTCGCTCTCAGGTAAAATTGGGTACTGAAGATTGGGTTTTTAAATGTACAAAATTGATAACAAATACAAAAGAGCAAAGATTAAAAATGGAGAATAGATATTGGATTTTCAAAAATACAATATTAAAGAAAAGAAGAAGAGGAGGAGAGAAAAAAACAAACAAACAAAGCCACAAGAATTATTAAAAAACAACAACCACCACAAAAAGAGTATGTACAGCATTTGCTTTAAAAATAGGTTTTTTTCCCAAAGGTAATAGTAGGTTATAAAAATAAAAATTAAAGGAGAAATAGAGGACTTAAAAATTTAAAAAGGTTTAAAAAAAAGAGGAAAAAGAAAAGCAAAATCAATCACACAACAATATCAACAACAACAACAACAACAACAACAAAATGATCATAAAAATAGTAAAGATATATCTGGCCCTTTCTCTGGTGTTGCGGGTGGTGTGGGGTCACTTCCAAGGCGGTTCCCTCTGTTTAACTTCTGTTTGCTGGTCTCTTCAGTGTCTGACTTCCGCCCTGTCACAGAGCGGGTAGTGCTGGACACTTTTTTTTTTTTTTTTTAGGCTCACTTGTTCAGTTGCGCTGTGGGGAGGAAGGGATGCTGCATACATGTAACACCGGCGTGTGTTTGCAGTGTCTCAGCCCCGCTGGGCCTGCCCCTGCTCGCAGCACACACCACTCAGGCTCTACATTGTTCTGCCAGGAACCGTCTAAGGCCGGCCCTAGGCTGCATGCACCTCCCCGGTATAAGCCACTCAGGCTTGGCGTTCAGGTAGCCCAGAGGTGCAGATTCGATTGGGCCTGAGTTTTGTGCCCTTCCCAAGTCCGAGTAGCTCAGGTGTTTGGCGAGCACAGTCACTGCACCTTGTCGCCTTTCCCGTCTCTGCTGCTCAGTTTTCTGGGTGTATCACTGGCGTCCCTTCTCTGGCAGCTGGTGAGTGTCCAGAACCCCCAGAAGACTTATTTAGCAAAGAAAACTGTTTGCATTTTGGTATGTAATGTCTCTCTTGGGCTGCAATTGCCCCCTTCCAGCCCTTATGGCTCTGGCTGCCTGTCACTGGAGGAGGATGGTCTGCAGCCGGCTAGTTCTGTTCCGTCCTTTGTTCTGTGTGCGGTCCTGGCAGTGTCTTATGTTTGAGCTTTTCACGTGGTATCTATCCCACAGTCTGGTTTGCTAGCCCAAGTTAGTTCGCTCTGGTTACGTGCGGGGCATTCCGGCCTGAATCTTACAAAGCACTGAAGCCCGTGGCTCCCGTGCCTCCCTGCCCAGCCCCCACTTGCTAGTGGCAGATGCAGGCATCTGCGCTGCTTCTCCACTGGGGGAGTTACTGTTGGGCTCGTAATCTGTTGGTTTTAATTATTTATTTATTTTTCCTTCCTGATATGTTGCCCTCTGTGCTTCCAATGCTCGCCACAGACTCGGCAGCGAGACTGTTTCCTCTCTTCTTAAGATTCTCTTCCTGGGACGGAGCTCCCTCCCTACCTCCTTTGTTTCTTTTTTTGTCTTTTGTATTTTTCCTACCTGTTTTTGAAGACAATGTTCTGCTTTTCTGGATGCCTGATGTCCTCNAGATTACAATCACCAATATTATAAGTGATCTTTGAGCATCATTTAATTTGTTTTTTAGCCTTTTGGATTCCCTACTATATGAATTGCTTTTCTTATTTCTCCATTTCCAGTTGAATTGTTTCTCTTTTCTGTCTTGGTTTGTAAGTGTTCTTTTTATATTCCAGATGTTAATTCCATGAAAATAATTTTCTAAATCTATTAGTTTTATTTTATGTTTGCTTTTTGTTTTAGAAAGTTTTTGCATTTTGATGTCAAATTTATAAATCTCTTCCTTTAAAATTTGGATTTTTAATCTTATATAAGAATTTCATACTCCAAATTTACAAATATTTGCTAAAATTAATAACTATTTTCCACATTTAACTGTTTAATTAATGTGAAATTATTTACTTTTGTAACTAGTATCAGATGGGGATTTCTTTCTTTCTTTCTTTCTTTTTTTTAAATAATATGACCAATCGTTCCCAATCTATTTAGTAAACTCAACCATTCTTTCAACACTAATGTAAAATACCATCTTTGTTACATATCAATTCACATCTTTATCGATGTTTATGGCCATAAACCTATAGTCTGTTCCTAGACTCCATTTTGTTCTATTGATTTGTCTATTATTGTGCTGATTATACTTTTTCAATAATTAAAGCTTCATGTTTTGATATCTGATGGGAAAATTTTTATGTTACTTTTATTTTCAAAAATATTATATATATATATAGGTGCATTTCTTCTTGAGAACAAATTTTAAAATTTCCACTTAAATAAGACATATTAGATTTTATTGAGATCTCTTTAAATTTACAGAGCAATTTTGAGAGAATAATCATCTCTTTAATATTTCTTTCTGTCTTTGAAATGGACATGTCTCTCTACTTATTTGTGGTTTTTATATTGTCAAGTAATGTTTTATTGGTTTTTATTTCACATATGTCTTACACATTTCTTGTTATGTTTATTCCTAGATTGGAGAAGGAAATGGCAACCCACTCCAGTACCCTTGCCTGGAAAATCCCATGGACAGAAGAGCCTGGTATGCTATAGTCCATGGGGTCCCAAAGAGTCGGACACGACTGAGCAACTTCACTCACTCACTCAATTTATTCCTAGATATTTTGTAGTTCTGGTTGGCATTGTAATCATTATATTTTTGTCTGTAACATTTCCTAATTAATAACTACCAATGAATGTTTATTTTGTGTCTGAGCTCTGTTACTACACAGTGGCTGATCAGATCTTAAGTCCTCACATATGTCTCACATACTTGGGTGAGTGATATTCTATTAGTCAACTGGCAGGCCAAAATCCTGACTGAGCTCCTTTTAGCCCTCTTCTTTAGTTTGCTGAATCCAGTTCTCTTTCTTGTGTAAATTAAACTAAATTTTGGTTTGTTCTGAGAATGATCAATGGCCAATAATATCCTCTTTATACTCTCATTCATTTAGCATTTTACCCTCACTGGATCCTTTTAGATCCCAATGCCCATTGTATTAAATGGAAGTTTACTGTCTTGGATTGTTCCATACCAGTCTTTTTCTGGGAAGTAAATATGGCTATTGCTGCTATGGCATTATGTTCTCTGTCTCATCCTTACCTGGAATAGTCTCAGCTCATTCCATCATGCTGTATGTCTAAAGTTCTTGGCACAAAATAGATGCTCTGGAAATGTTAGTTCTATTTATGCTAAAAAATAAAGTAAAATATAATCCTAAAGGACACTCAAATATCCAAATGAAGCAGATTCCCAACTTTTCTGTCTTATAAGACTTCTACATTATGTGAACAGCAATAGTTGCATTCTCTAACCCCTTGGGAGAGTCCCAAGTTTCGCCTATTCTCCTCTCTCCGTCTCTCTCTCTCTTTTTAACCAAAGAGACAACAGCAAAACAGACTTATTTAAGATATAAAAATGAGGTCACTGAATCAATGAAATCAAGAATTAAACAGAGGCTTTTTCTTTGGGCTCACTGTTCAGGGGCGCCACTAGCAATTATGGCAATTAGATCCAGAAAACCATGATCTCTGTAAAATTCTGAGGGCTTTTTGAGGAAGGAGGGCATAGGACAAGCTGCTTAGCTCTGTATCTGGTCCCTGACAGCTGAACCTGATAAACTGATCTTAGTGATAGGAAACAACCTTGGAGTTTGGGTCTAGATCCCTGACATGGAATAAAAACTCTATGTTGGCCTAGAGCGTCAGCTTGTCATCTAACCATTATGTTCTTTGAGGATTTAGTATGATGGTCTGCAGCTGGTAAAGAATCAGAGTTTTAGGGTCCTAGCCAACATCTCTTCCCATAAGAGACACAACTAGAGTCAGAGCCAGTATCTCTTCTAATTGTTGGCAGATGTGAGCAGACATTCATTTTATTTTAGTGTTTAACTTGAAGTTCTGAAATGTGAAATGTGTTCACTGTAGCTTGGAAAGTGTAACAGATATTAAGAACTCAGTTCTTCAGATCCTAGTCCAGTTCATAATATGTTTCCCAACCTCACACTTGCTCTAACCTGTGTTTCTCCACTGCCTATGGACAGACATTCAAGATGTTGCCTGGATCTCTCAGTAAATTCTATTTCAGGCCTCTCCATCACTGTACTCCACATGTCCAGTAACCCCTCCATTGCTAACTGCGGAATCTTGGAATCTATTGCTCATTTGGATCATCACCTGTTGCTGTTCTCTGTATTTTCTGCATATCATGTACTCTGAAGAATTAGATTTTCTGTTAGTACTTTAAACAAAGGGGGAGAAAGAAAAAAAAAAGTATAGACTGAAAGTTAGATCGACCTCAGTTTAATTATTTGTTTTGTTAGTTCAAAAATACATATTTTATGAATTTTGGATATATTTATTATATGGGAAATTTTTTAAGAACAGAAATTTCAGTAAAATAGAACAAACATATCTATTAATCATGCAGAATTGGCAATTAATATTGAAATAGTTAATGCTGCTATTTTCCATTTTATCATATTTGTTTCAAGTATTTTTAATCTAAGTACATTATTATAGGTAAAGCTAAATCTCACTTTTTTCCTATCCTCATTCCCATTTCACTCTTTCCCCCCCCAAACAGTTGTGATCATTAATTTAATGCATGCTTTCCTCTTTTTTACATATTCCTATATCCATGAACAATATATAGTGATGTTTTGTGTGTGCTTTAAAAATGTACATCAGTAGTATTATTTGATATTATATTATAGGGATCAATTGATATTTATGTGTTTCTATGTTGACTGGTTATATGTTTTTACAAACATATAATGCATTACTTTTTCTATATAGTCTGTCATGTACATATGTTGCTGTTCAGTCATTCAGTAGTGTCTGACTCTGTGACTCCATGGACTGCAGCACTCCAGGCTTCCCTGTCCTTCACCGTCTCTCAGAGCCTGCTCAAACTCATGTCCATTGAATCGGTGATGCCATCCAACCATTTTGTCCTCTGTCATCCCCTTCTCCTCCTGCCTTCAATCTTTCCCAGCATCAGGGTCTGTTCTAATAAGTTGGTTCTTAGCATCAAATGGCCATAGCAATGGAGCTTCAGCTTCAGCATCAGTCCTTTCAATGAATATTCAGGATTGATTTCCTTTAGGCTTGACTGGTTTGATCTACTTGCAGTCCAAGGGTCTCTCAAGAGTCTTCTCCTACACCACATTTCAAAAGCATCAATTCTTTGATTGATGAAAGAAAGCTCAGCCTTCTTTGTGGTTCAAATCTCACATCCATACATGACTACTGGAAAAACCATAGCTTTGACTATATGGACCTTTGCCAGCAAAGTAATGTCTCTGCTTTTTAATATGCTGTCTAGGTTGGTCATAGCTTTTCTTCCAAGGAGCAAAGTGTCTTTTAATTTTGTGACTTCAGTCACCATCTCCAGTGATTATGGAGAAAAAGGAAACAAGTTTCTAACTCTTTCCATTGTTTCCCCATCTATTTGCCATGAAGTGATGGGACTGGATGCCATGAGCTTCGTTTTTTGAATGTTGAGTTTTAAGCCAGCTTTTTCACTCTCCTCTTTCACTTTCATCAAGAGGCTCTTTAGTTCTTTGCTTTCTGCCATAAGGGTGGTATCATCTGCATATCTGAGGTTATTGATATCTCTCCCAGCAATCTTGATTCCAGCTTTTTCTTCATCCTTCCTGGCATTTCACATGATATACTCTGCATAGAAGTTAAATAAACAGGGTGACAATATATAGCCTTGACGTATTCTTTTCCCAATTTGAAACCAGTCCATGTTGTTCCATTTCTGGTTCTAACTGTTGCTTTTTAACCTGCATACAGGTTTCTCAAGAGTACATGTATATCATGCACCTTTACATCACATATATGTACATGATATATATGTATATATATATATATATATATTGTACATATACCACAGCTATAGAGTGAATGCTTAGGTTTTCCCCAACTGTTTTCTAATATGAATGTTACTGCAAGAAACATCCTTCTACATGTGTCCCTATATGTACAAGACTTTAACTAGAGATTAAAGAAATACATTTGCTGGATCCTAGGGTATGTGAGCTTTCAATTTTTCTATTTATAGTCAAATAGATTTCTTAAGTGATTAGAGCAATTCTCATCTCCACCAGCAGTGAAAGAAGGTTTCTATTTACTCACCTTCTTGCCAAGACGTAAAATGATACCTTTCATAATATTTGTCAATCTAATGGATGAGAAGTAAAATTTATTGTTTTAATTGTTTAATTTGCACATTCCTGACTACTAATGATGTTGAGTATTTTCTCATATGTTCATTAGACATACATATTTCTGTTCTGTAAATTGATGACTCATTTCCTTTGGTGACTTCTTTCCTACTTAAAATATTTTGTTTTACTATTGGATATAATTAAAAAATTTTAATTTATTTCACTTTTTGAAAAGTAGATGAACAGAGCTGTCTCTTATACACANTTCTCATATGTTCATTAGACATACATATTTCTGTTCTGTAAATTGATGACTCATTTCCTTTGGTGACTTCTTTCCTACTTAAAATATTTTGTTTTACTATTGGATATAATTAAAAAATTTTAATTTATTTCACTTTTTGAAAAGTAGATGAACAGAGTAAAGGAAAATCATATGAGATACAATTAAAAGTAATTCTGACTTTCTTCCTCTGATCCCAGTCACCCAGTTCCCCTTTCTTAATGCAACTGTTATCCAATTTTGTGTATATTTTCAAGATCTATGTATTCATACACACAATATTTTTTCTTCACAAATATTAATTTTGCACTTTTCTACACCTTGTAACTTTATGTGTTGAAACCCTTTCCATGTAGTGCTGACTTATTCTTTTATAAATTTAATTTTATGTTTTTAAATTAATTTTATATTTTAATTAATTTTTATTGGAGTGTAGTTGTTTTCCCAGGTGGTGCACTTGGTAAAGGATCTGTCTGCCAATGCAGGAGACACAAGAGACATGGGTTCAATCCTTGGGTTGAGAAGATCCCCTGGAAAAGGAAATGGCAACCCACTCCAGTATTCTTGCTGAAAATTCCCATGGACAGAGGAGCCTGGCAGACTACAGTTGATGGGGTCACAGAGAGTCAGACATGACTGAGGATGAGTATCATTATTATAATTGATTTACAATGTTGTGTTAGTTTCTGCTGTACAACAAAATAATCAGTTATACATATACATATATCCACCCTTTTTAAGATTATGCTCCAATATAAATCATCATAGAGTACTGAGTAAAGTTCCTTATGCTATTCAATAGTTTCCTATTAGTTATCTGTTTCATATATAGTAGTGTGTATGTATCCATCCCAATCTCCCAATTTATCCCATCTCCCTTTCTCCCCTTTGGTAACCTCAGAGAGTCAGACATGACTGAGGATGAGTATCATTATTATAATTGATTTACAATGTTGTGTTAGTTTCTGCTGTACAACAAAATAATCAGTTATACATATACATATATCCACCCTTTTTAAGATTATGCTCCAATATAAATCATCATAGAGTACTGAGTAAAGTTCCTTATGCTATTCAATAGTTTCCTATTAGTTATCTGTTTCATATATAGTAGTGTGTATGTATCCATCCCAATCTCCCAATTTATCCCATCTCCCTTTCTCCCCTTTGGTAACCATAAGTTTGTTTTTTACATCTGTGCTTCTGTTTCTGTTTCATAAATAGATTCATTTGTACCATTGTTTAAATTCTACATATAAGCAATATCATATATTTGTCTTTCTCTGTCTGACATTTCACTCAGTATAACAATCTCGTAGATCCATCAGTGTTGCTGAAAATGGTATTATTTCCTTCTTTCTAATGGCTGAGTAGTATATATGTACCAGATATATATGTAGTAGTATATATGTACCACATCTTCTTTATCCATTCCTCTGTCAATGGGCAGCTAGTTTGCTTCCATGTCCTGGCTATTGTGAATAGTGCCGCAATGAACATTTGGATACATGCATCTTTTTGAATTATGGGTTTTTTCCTGATATATGCCCAAGGGTGGGATTGCTGGATCATACATTAGCTCCATTTTAGTTTTTAAGGAAACTTCATACTGTTTGTTTTACATAATGGCTCTACTAGTTTTCACTCTCACCAACAGTGTAGGACAGTTCCCTTTTCTCTGCATCGTCTCCAGTATGTATGGTTTGTAGATTTTTTTATGATGGCCCTTCTGACCAGTGTGAGATGATACCTCATTGTAGTTTTGATTTGCATTTCTTTTACAATTATTGATATTGAGCATCTTTTCATATGCCTACAGACCATCTATATTTTTCGTTGGAGAAATATCTAGATCTGCCTGTTTTTTGATTGGATTTTCTTTTTANTTTGTGTGTCAATGGTTTCCTTTGCTTTTTATTTAAATTTAATTAGGTCTCATTTGTTTATTTTTATTTTCATTACTCTAGGAGGTGAATTAAAATGGCTTTGTTCTTTTGTTAGCTATTGCATTATATTTTGCCATATAGTGTGAAGGCATTTTAAATTAATTTTCCAATTAATAGATAACTGTAAGGCTTATTTATGTGCTAATAAGGTACTTGAATACATAAAATAAAATTTTTGTGGAGGTACAAACTTTTAGAAATACACAGTTTTTGAAGGGTCAAGTAGCCAAATATTATTAAGGCTACAAGGCTTTTGAAACATGTAATTATTAATAACTATATTGAACTTTTTCCCTATAAAACAGAGACAAAATCTTACTTTCCAGGGTTCACTAAACATTTACAATATTTGTACAGTTATCAAGTTTCAAAATTTTCAGAGCAATTAGTCTATGTATGAAATGATTTGAAACAAGTAACAAATATTATATAATTGAAATATTAGAATAATTTTACAATACCTAGTTTACCATTCATTTTCTTAAAAAAATTATTTGTGTATAACTGGTTTATGGTGCTGTATTCCTTCTGTACAGCAAAGTGAATCAATTATACATGTACATTTTGCACTTTTTAAAGAGTCTTTACCCATATAGTAGCTTACCATTCATGAACATGGTCTAGCTCTCTGTTTATTTAGGTCATCTTTAGGTGATCAGTGAAATTTCATATTTTTCTCTACAATGGCCATAAGTATTTCTTTTTATGCTTATTTCTAAGTTATTTATTTTTATGTTGTAATTGTGATTATAACTTATATAACTTACATTTTTAATTGACAATAAATGATTTTTAGGAAAGCTATTATTTTTTATATTTTGTGGCTACATATTTTCTTAATATATGTAATATAAAATTAAAAGATCCTTGCTCCTTTGAAGAAATGCTATGACAAAACTAGACAGTGTATTAAAAAGCAAAGATATCACTTTGCCAACAAATGTCCTTATAGTCAAAGGTATGTTTTTCCAGTAGTCATGTATGGATGTGAGAGTTGGACCATAAAGAAGGCTGAGTGCTGAAAAATTGATGCTTCCAAATTTTGGTGCTGGAGAAGACTCTTGAGAGTCCCTTGGACTGCAAGGAGATCAAACCAGTCAATCCTAAAGGAAATCACTCTGAATATTCATTGGAAGGACTGATGCTGAAGCTGAAACTCCAATACTTTGGCCAACTGATGCAAAGTGCTGACTCATTGGAAAACACTCTGATGCTGAGAAAAATTGAGGGCAGTAGGAGGAGGGGGTGACAAGGATGAGATGGTTGGATGTCATCACTGACTGCACATGAGTGTGAGCAAACTCCAAGAGATAGTAAAGGACAGGGAAGCCTGGCTTGCTGCAGTCAACGGGGTTGCAATAAACTGAACATAACTTAGCAACTGAACAACAATTTTCTTAATATGATAGTTGTTCCTCTTTGAAAACATCTTTATTCTTTGTTGTAGGTTTATCTGGATATTTTTCTGATTTTGATGAAAATGATTTTATTTCAACTTTATGCTTCATATGTCCTGCAAGTTTCTTGAAGGACATATTTTCAACTTACGAGAGTTCTGTTATGTGTTAGCTTGCCAAGGTTTTTTTTCTGTGAAATAATGGATGTGAGATTTTTACCAACTACTGTTTCCACATCTGTTGAGATGACCATGTGATATTTTGTCCTTTAATCTGTTAAGGATAGACTTCCTGATTTTCTGTCTTTGCATTTCTGAGACAAACTTCACTTAGCTATGCTTTATTATTTTCCTAATATGCTACTGGACTTAATTTGTCAATGTTTTATTTAGATTTTTTCATTTGTGTTAATAAGCAGCATTATTGCATATTGGTTAGAATTATGGACTCTGTAGTGAAAATATCTGAATTTGAATTATGGCTTAATCATTTATTAGCCCTGTGATCTTAGACAAATTACTTATTTCCTTTCACCATTTGTAAAATAGGGATAATAATTGTATTTATTAAAATGATTAAAATGGTTATAAAATGATTAAATGTATTCATATACATTCTAGTTATCTTTTACTGTATAAAAGATGCAATGGGTATTTGTCTGCATTGGTTAAAATCTATTTCAAATGACAATTTCTGTTCCTGTTCTTCTGTTACATAACAAATAAATAAATATAGTGGCTTAAGACAATGATTATTCTTATTATATCTTGTAATTATCTGGGATTACTAAGGTGTCAATCAACTGGAAGCTCAATGGGGCTGGAATGTCCAAGATGGCTCACTTGTATGACTGGCAGTTGATGCTACAGATGAAGTTGTCTTTGGGGATGCCTACATTTTGTCTAACTATGTGGTTTGGCTTTCTCACAGCTTAGAGCCTGGATCTTAGAGAACATTGCAAAAGAACCAGATGAAGTTGAAAGGCTTCTTATAATTTAGCTTTTGAGGTCTCAGAATACCACTTCCACCAGAGCTCAAGAACTTCTTCCAAGCTCATGGAGGATATTGGCAGAATTTATTCCTTATGATAGTAGAACTGAATATCCATATTCTTGCTGTCAACTGGAGAGGGAAGGATTTTTCTCTACTCCTTGATGCCATCCTCAGGCCTAAGGATGGCCCTCTGATTACACGACAGTTTATTTCTGCAAAGAATCCTTTTTCAGTATGTTATTTCAAGGGCTTATAAGTAATTGTGACATTGACTATCTCATCATATTTGTAATATAGTGTAACCTAATATCAACTACCCATCATATTCATAAGTCCCACCCACACTCTGGTGAAGGACATGTTCACCAAGTACTGAGAATCTTGAAAGTTTTCATTTTAGAAATTTTCCTACCATAAAGGGCAAAAGACATGAATAGGGAAACCACAAGAAGTAGAAATTGCCATTAAAGACCTGGAAAATAATAGTAATAAAATAAGTGCAATTAAAGTGTTGCCCTTTGTCAGATTGGTAAAGAGTTAAAAAAACTGATAGCTCAGTATTTGGCAGGATGTGAAGAATTTGCCATTTTTAACCTACTGACATGACAGCTTACATCTTGATGGCTCAGCAGGTAAAGAATCCACCTGCAATGCAGGAGACACAGGAAGACCCCCTGGAGAATAAAATGGCAACCCACTGCAGTGGGCCTGGGAAATCCCCTGGCCACAGGAACCTGGCATGCTACATTCCAAAGGGTCACAGAAAGTTGGACACAACAAAGTGATGAAGAGAGAGAGAGAATCTTTCATAAGATCAGCTTGAAGATTAAAAATACTATTACTCATATTTTTATAGTTTGAAATTCATTGAAGCCCTCTTTATAATAGCAAAGCAATTAGAAAGCACCTAAGTGTAACAATAATGTGGGATTAGTTAATTAAATCAGATATTTAAATAGACTTTGCAACCATATTTAATTACTGAGGGAAATCTTCATAAAAAGTAAATAAAATGGTACTGAAGAATTTATCTGCAGGGTAGCAATGGAGAAACAGATGTAGAGAATAGAATTATGGACATGGGGAGAGGAGATGAGAGGGTGAAATGTATGGAAGGAGTAACATGGAAACTTACATTACCATATGTAAAATAGATAGCCAGTGGGAATTTGCTGTATGTCTCAGGAAACCCAAACATGGGCTCTGTATCAACTTAGAGGGGTGGAGTGGGGACGGAGATGGAAGGGAGGTTCAAAAGGGAGTGGATATATGTATACCTATGGCTGATTCATGTTTAGGTTTGACAGAAAACAACAAAATTCTGTAAGGCAATTATCTTCAATTAAAAAGTAAATAATATTAAAAAAAAAACAAATAAAAATGTCCAGAATTATCTCATAAAAAAAGAAAAAAAATACTTTCCCATTTGCTAGTGTTAAGGGCTCCTTCGGGTTGGGAGTGGTCAGACACAAGGATATGGCACTTCACATAAGAAGCCATTCTTCCACACTTTACCTTTCATTCTTTGAGTGTAAGGTTACATGAGGTGTATGTTAAGAAGTTTAAGTGAAGTGGTAGTAGTAGACATCATGCCATATAGAACCAGATAAGTGTAATGCTTTGAGGGAACTCAGAACTTACTTGTTTTCTACATGGGGAAGCAGTGTGGAACACTAGAAAGAGTACAGGATTAAGAATAAGAAGACTTATACTCGAGTTTATTTCACTCACTTGTTATGACATCTTTGACATTTCTTTTCACCTTTGTGAGCCTCAATTTGCTGACATGCAATGAAAAGATTGGACTGTATCAGTGCTTCTCAACCTTGACTGCACATTAGAATTATTTATGAATTTTTAAAAATACTGATGCCTGAAGCCTCAGTCATGACTAATCAAATATGAATTTCTAGGGATAAAGCTGAAAGGACTGATATTTTTATAAAGGTTCACCTCTCTCATTGAAAATTCTGATGTTAATAGCCATGATTGAGAGCCATTCAACTAGCTAACTTCTACAGATAGATCCTCCCAAGTGTGATAGTTGAGATTCTTTGAGAGACAAAGACTTGACATTGAAGTGGTTCTGTCAGTTCAACAGTGCCCCCTACACACACACACACACACATAACAAAAGGACACAGGAAAATATTCATGATTAATATAGATGTAAAAATTATGTACAAAATACTAGCAAATTAATTTACCTGAACATTAAAAGGCTAATTTACTACCATCAAGTGGAATTTATCACTGGGATGTAAGAATGGTTCAGCATGTGCAAATCAATAAATGTGATACATTGTATGCATAGAATGAAAGAAAAATCACATGATCATTTCAAAAGAGAAAAAAAAAATATGTTTGGTGAAATTCAATAAAGGCCATACATCACAAGCCCGCAGTTAACATCATATTCCATGGTGAAAGGTTGAAAGCTTTTCCTTTGAGATCAAGAACAAGACAAAAGTGTCCACTTCCATTTCTCCCATTCAACATAGTTCTGGAAGACCTAGTCACAACAATCAGGCAAGAGAAAGAAATAAAAGACATCACAATTAGGAAGGAGGAAGTAAAATTGGCTATTTGTGGATGATATAATTTTACATATAGAAAATCTTGGAGATTGTACCAAAAAAAAGCTTTTAGATCTGATCAGCAATTTAGTGAATTCACAGCAAACAAAATGAACATACAAAAATCAGTAGTGTATAATAAATTATTTGAAAGATAAAGGAAACAATCCATTTGCAGTATCACAAAAAACAATAAAATATTTAGGGATAAATTTAACCAAAAGAGAACTACAAGATACTGATAAAAGAAATCAAAGAAAACACAAAAAAATGAAAGGTATCTTATGCTCATGGGTCAAAAAATTAATGTTTTTAAAAGTCAATATTGACAAAAGCAACATACAGATTCAGTTCAATGCAATAAAGATACCAACATTATTTTTTACAGAAATAGAAAAATACCAATGCAATAAAGATATCAACAGTATTTTACAGAAATAGAAAAATACCAATGCAATAAAGATACCAACAGTATTTTTTACAGAAATAGAAAAAATTCTAAAATTTAGATTGAACCACAAAAGAATCCATATATTCAAAACAATCTTGAAAAAGAAGAGCAAAGTGGGATTACATATACGTTCTGATTTCAAGCTATGTTAAAAAATTATAGCAATTGAAACAGTATGGTATTGGCATAAAAGCAAACACATGGACCCATGGAACAGAATAGACAGCTCAGAAATAAACTTATTCACATCTGGTCAATCAATAATTCATGGGCAAGCCCATAATACTCAATGGAGAAAAGACAGTCTCTTCAATAAATAGTGCTGGGAAAATTGGATATTCACATTAAAAGGAATGAAACTAGATCCCATCTTATGCCACTCACATAAATTAACTCAAAATCATTTAAAGACATAAATGTAATATATTAAACCACAGGACTCCTAAAGAAAAGACAGGAAAAAAATCTCCTTGACATGGTTCTTGGCAATGAGTTTTTTGGAAGTAATACTCAAACTACAGCAAACAAAATAGAAGACAAACAAGAGGGATTTCAACAAACTAAAAGGCTTCTGCACAGTAAAAGAAATGCATAAAAAATGAAAAAAGAAACATTATGGCATGGAAAAGAATTATTTGCAAACCATTTATCTAATGGGGTTAATATCCAAAATATGTAAAGAACTCATACAACTCAATAACAAAGAAAGCCACACAATACAGTTAAAAATGTGCAAAGGACCCAGTCATTTTCCAAAGAAGATATACAAGCAGTCAAGGTGTTCAACTAATCATTCAGTTCAGTCGCTCAGTTGTGTCCTACTCTTTGTGACCCCATGAATTTCAGCATGCCAGGCCTCCCTGTCCATCACCAACTCCCGGAGTTCAACCAAACTCATGTCCATCGAGTCGGTGATGCCATCCAGCCATCTCATCCTCTGTTGTCCCCTTCTCCTCCTGCCCCCAATCCCTCCCAACATCAGGGTCTTTTCCAATGAGTCAGCTCTTTGCATGAGGTGGCCAAAGTACTGGAGTTTCATCTTTAGCATCAGTCCTTCCAAAGAACACCCAGGACTGATCTCCTTTAGAATGGACTTGTTGGATCTCCTAGCAGTCCAAGGGACTCTCAAGAGTCTTCTCCAATACCACAATTCAAAAGCATCAATTCTTTGGCGCTCAGCTTTCTTCACAGTCCAACTCTCACATCCATACGTGACCACTAGAAAAACCACAGCCTTTACTAGACAGACCTTTGTTGGCAAAGTAATGTCTCTGCTTTTGAATATGCTATCTAGGTTGGTCATAACTTTCCTTCCAAGGAGTAAGTGTCTTTTAATTTCATGGCTGCAATCACCATCTGCAGTGATTTTGGAGCAAAAAAAAAAAAAAAAAAAAAGTCTGACACTGTTTCCACTGTTTCCTCATTTATTTCCCATGAAGTGATGGGACCAGATGCCATGATCTTCATTTTCTGAATGTTGATCTTTAAGCCAACTTTTTCACTCTCCTCGTATCATTAAGGAAATGCAAATTAAATACACAATGAGATATCACCTCATGTCTGTTGGAATGGCTATAATCAAAAAGACCAAAGATAATGTAGGCAAGGTTGTAAAGGAAAGGCAATCCTCTGAATTATTAGCAAGATTGTAAATTGGTACAGCAACCATAGAAATCTTATAGTGATCCTTCAAAAAATTGAAAATAGAACTACCATATGATTCACCAATTCTACTTCTGGGAATATATCTAATGGATACAAAAACAATATTGAAGAGCTATTTTATGAATTGCAGCATATTCATAGAAGCATGTAAGCATTATTTGTAATAGCTAGGACATGGAAACTAACTAAGTATGCATGTATGGATGAATGTATAAAGAAGTTATATATATATATATATATATATATATGATTTGAGGAAGGTGGAGATAAATCCCCCCTTTTCAGACAATCAAAAACTCGAGGAGAGTGAACAAGATTTTGGATATGAGAATAGTCAGCACATGGCTGAAAAATACTACATAATGATTTCTTTTCTTCTCATTTTTTTATGTGAGAAAGGAGAGTAACATAAGTTATTCCATCTTGGATGCTAAAATCTAAGAGCAGAGAGTCTCTTGCTGTGTTATATAGTAGACGTATTTATGAAACCACAGCCTTTGAATAAGTTCTTTTTTGAATGAATATAACTACAGAGATTTGCACCAAGGAGCCTGAAAATTTTAATTTAATGGAATAATGAAATTACAGAGTTACAGCATGTCAGAGTAAGAAGGACACATAGACTAAAAAGTTAGAAAATTCTATCTCTTATCTGAGTAGATGAGCCATGGTGATATTTGAACTGATCTTTTAGTTCAGTTCCTCCAGAAGCATCTGTTGTATCCCTAGAATGTGACAAGAATGTGCAAGAATTTGGTGTATATTTGTGAGTACAAAATATCTCTCCCTTTATGGATTTTAGTAGCCCAGAAAGGAGCACAGAGAATATACAAGTAAATAAATGAATAAATAAAAACATGTATGCACAACTTGAAATGCTATAAAAATAAACAAGTACTGAGAGAATAATCATGTGGTGCAAGACAGGAAATTTATTAACCTTGTTT
Source organism: Aepyceros melampus (assembly GCA_006408695.1). Classification (NCBI taxonomy): domain Eukaryota; kingdom Metazoa; phylum Chordata; class Mammalia; order Artiodactyla; family Bovidae; genus Aepyceros; species Aepyceros melampus. The sequence goes on from SJXQ01000592.1 coordinate 206,983, forward strand.
GTAGATTGTTTGTTCAGGAGAAACTTCAGAGAATATTTAACTTTTAAGCTGAGACCTGAAGGACAAAAAGTAGTAAACGTTTTGAGAAGAGCATCAAGAAAGGGTAATAGCATGTTCAAAACTGCTAAAGCTAGGAAGTATTCCAAGAACTAAAGACCAGTGGAGCAGAAAAAAGTTAGGGGGAAGTATAAAATTAAGTTGAAGAGGTAAGCGTGGGTTAAATGATGAAAGACCTTGTAAGCCAAGATGTAGAATTTGGATTTTACTCCAAGTGCAGTGGGAAATAATTGTGAGGTTAAACCAGAGGAGTGATATCCAATTTACATTTGTAAAAGTTTACTCTGTCTATTTTGAAACAAGTAAGTGGAGAGAGCAGTAAAGGCAATAGGACCAACAAGTTCAGCAAGAAATGATGGTAGCACATAAGATAATGAAGTTTTGAAGGGGTAGTGGAAATCAAGAAATCCTTTTGGAATATATTAAGATGAAAACATTTGCAAAATTTTCAATTTGAGATGTTAGATAGGCAATTGGATATATAATGCCAGAAAAGAAGTATGGGCTAGATATTTAAATACAGGTGTTGTTTATCTACAGATGACATTTATAAGGCCATTGATGAATGAGAACAACTGGGAAGAACATGTGAAAATAAAATAGAAGACGCCATAGTAGGAAATTAAGTGCCAAGGAACCCAGGGGAGGAAAGAGTCAGAAAAGGTGTCGGTAATGAGTGACCAGAGTGTGGATCAGAGCAAACTGTGGAAAATTCTAAAAGAGATGGGGATAGGAGACCACCTCACCTGCCTTTTGAGAAACCTGTAGGTCAAGAAGCAATAATTAGAACCAGGCATAGAACAATGGATTTGTTCAAAACTGGGAAAGGAGCATGTCAAAGCTGTATATTGTCAACCTGCTTATTTAACTTCTATGCAGAGTATGTAATGTGAAATGCTGGGCTAGATAAAGCCCAAGTGGAATCAAGACTGCCAGGAGAAATATCAATAACCTCAGATATGAAGATGACATCACTCTATTGGCAGAAAGTGAAGAGGAATTAAAAAGCCACTTGATGAAAGTGAAAAAGTTAGATTAAAACTCAACATTCAAAAATGAAGATCATGGCATCTGGTCCCATCATTCATGGCAAATAGGTGGGGAAACAATGGAAACAGTGACAGATGATGCTTGCTCCTTGAAAGAAAAGCTATAACAAACCCTAGAGAGCATATTAAAAAGGGGAGACATTACTTTGCCAACAAAGGTCCCTAGAGTTAAAACTGGTTTTTCCAGTAGCCGTGTATGGATATGAGAGTTGTATCATTAAGAAGGCTAAGTGCTGAAAAACTGATACTTTTCAACTGTAGTGTTGAAGAAGACTATTGATAGTCCCTTGGACTTCAAGGAGGTCAAACCAGGCAGTCCTAAAGGAAACCATCTCTGAATATTCATTGGAAGGACTGATACTGAATACTTTGGCCACTTGATGCAAAGAACTGACTCATTGAAAAAGACCCTGATGCTGGGAAAGATTCGGGGCAGGAGGAGAAAGGGACGACAGAGGATGAGATGGTTGGATGGCATCACCTACTCGATGGATATGGGTTTGGGTGGACTCTGGGTGTTGGTGATGGACAGGAAGGCCTGGTTTCCTGCAGTTCATGGGGTCACAAGAGTAGGACACTACTGAGAGATTGGGCTGGAATGAACTGAACACCTATCTTACTCAAACTCTTCCAGAAAATTGCAGAAGAAGATAAACTTCCAAACTCATTCTATGAGGCTACCATCACCCTAATACCAAAACCAGACAAAGATAACACAAAAAAAGAAAATTACAGGCCAATATGAACATAGATGATGAACATAGATGCAAAAATCCTTAACAAAATTCTAGCAAACAGAATCTAACAACATATTAAAAAGATCATATATCATGACCAAGTGGGCTTTATCCCAAGGATGCAAGGATTCTTTAATATTCACAAATCAATGTGATACACCACATTAACAAATTGAAAGATAAAAACCATATGATTATCTCAATAGATGCAGAGAAAGCCTTTGACAAAATTCAACAATGATTTATGACAAAAACCCTGCAGAAAGCAGGCATAGAAGGAAAATACTTAACATAATAAAAGCATATATGATAAACCCACAGCAAACATTCTCCTCAGTGGTGAAAAATTGAGAGCATTTTCCCTAAAGTCAGGAACAAGAAAAGGGTTCCCACTCTCACAACTACTATTCAAGATAGTTTTGGAAATTTTAGCCACAGCAATCAGAGAAGAAAAAGAAATAAAAGGAATCCAGATTGGAAAAGAAGTAACACTCTCACTGTTTGCAGATGACATGATCCTCTACATAGAAAATCCTAAAGACACTATGAGAAAATTACTAGAGCTAATCAATGAATATAGTAAAGTTGCAGGATATAAAATCAACACACAGAAATCCCTTGCATTCCTATACACTAATAATGAGAAAGCAGAAAGAGAAATTAAGGAAACAATTTCATTCACCATTGCAATGAAACGAATAAAATAGTAGGAATAAATCTACCTAAAGAAACAAAAAACCTATATATAGAAAACTATAAAACAGTGATGAAGGAAATCAAATAAGACACAAATAGATGGAGAAATATACCATGTTCATGGATTGGAAGAATCAATATAGTGAAAATGTGTATACTACCCAAAGGAATGTATAGATTCAATGCAATCCCTATCAAGCTACCAATGGCATTTTTCAGAGATCTAGAACAAATAATTCCACAATATGTATGGGTTTTTCAAAAAATCTTGAATTGCCAAAGTAATCTTGAGAAAGAAGAATGGAACTGGAGGAATCAACCTGCCTGACTTCAGTCTCTACTACAAAGCTACAGTCATCAAGACAGTATGGCATTGGCACAAAGACAAAAATATAGAACAATAGAACAAAACAGAAAGCCCAGAGATAAGTCCATGCATCTATGGACACCTTATCTTTGACAAAGGAGTCAATAATTGTATAATGGGGAAAAGAAAATTTCCTTAACAAGTGGTGCTGGGAAAACTGGTCAACCACTTGTAAAAGAAGGAAACTAGAACACTTTCTAACAATACACAAAAATAAACTCAAAACGGATCAAAGATCTAAACGTAAACCAGATACTATAAAACTCCGAGAGGAAAACATAGGCAAAACACTCTCTGATGTAAATCATAGGAGAATCCTCTATCACCCACCTCCCAGACTAATGGAAATAAAAGCAAAAATAAACAAATGGGACCTAATTAAACTTAAAAGCTTTTGCACAAGGAAGGAGACTAGACAGCCTTTAGAATGGGAAGAAAATAATAGCAAATGAAGCAATTGACAAAGAATTAGTCTCAAAAATATACAAGCAGCTCCTCAAGCTCAATTCCAGAAAAATAAATGACCCAATCAAAAAAAAAAAAGGGCCAAAGAATTAAACAGACATTTCTCCAAAGAAGACATACAGATGGCTAACAAACACATGAAAAGATATTCAACATCAATCATTATTAGAGAAATGCAAATCAAAACCACAATGAGGTACCATGTCACTCCAGTCAGAATGGCTGCTATCCAAAAGTCTACAAATAATAAGTGCTGGAGAGGGTGTGGAGAGAAGGGAACCCTCTTAATACACACTAGTACAGCCACTATGGAGAACAGTGTGGAGGTTCCTTAAAAAACTGGAATTGGAATTGCCATATGACCCAGCAATCCCACTGCTGGGCATACACACCGAGGAAACCAGAATTGAAAGAGACACATGTACCCCAGTGTTCATCACAGCACTGCTTACAAAAGCCAGGATGTGGAAGCAACCTAGATGTTCGTCAGAGACGAATGGATAAGAAAGCTCTGGTACATATACACAATGGAATATTATTCAGGTATTAAAAAGAATGGATTTGAATCAGTTTTAATGAGGTGGATGAAACTGGAGCCTATTATACCGAGTGAAGCAAGCCAGAAAGAAAAACACCAATACGGTATACTAACACATATATATGGAATTTAGAAAGATNATAGCAAATGAAGCAATTGACAAAGAATTAGTCTCAAAAATATACAAGCAGCTCCTCAAGCTCAATTCCAGAAAAATAAATGACCCAATCAAAAAAAAAAAAGGGCCAAAGAATTAAACAGACATTTCTCCAAAGAAGACATACAGATGGCTAACAAACACATGAAAAGATATTCAACATCAATCATTATTAGAGAAATGCAAATCAAAACCACAATGAGGTACCATGTCACTCCAGTCAGAATGGCTGCTATCCAAAAGTCTACAAATAATAAGTGCTGGAGAGGGTGTGGAGAGAAGGGAACCCTCTTAATACACACTAGTACAGCCACTATGGAGAACAGTGTGGAGGTTCCTTAAAAAACTGGAATTGGAATTGCCATATGACCCAGCAATCCCACTGCTGGGCATACACACCGAGGAAACCAGAATTGAAAGAGACACATGTACCCCAGTGTTCATCACAGCACTGCTTACAAAAGCCAGGATGTGGAAGCAACCTAGATGTTCGTCAGAGACGAATGGATAAGAAAGCTCTGGTACATATACACAATGGAATATTATTCAGGTATTAAAAAGAATGGATTTGAATCAGTTTTAATGAGGTGGATGAAACTGGAGCCTATTATACCGAGTGAAGCAAGCCAGAAAGAAAAACACCAATACGGTATACTAACACATATATATGGAATTTAGAAAGATGGTAACGATGACCCTATATGCAAGACAACAAAAGAGACACAGATGTATAGAACAGACTTTTGGACTCTCTGAGGGGCGAGGGTGGGATGATTTGAGAAAATGGTATTGAAACATGTATATCATCATATGTGAAACTGATTGCCAGTCCAGGTTCGATGTATGAGACAGGGTGCTCAGGGCTGATGCACTGGGATGACCCTGAGGAATGGGATGGGGAGGGAGGTGTGAGAGGGGTTTAGGATGGGAACACACGTACACCCATGGCTGATTAATGTCAATGTATGGCAAAATCCACTACAATATTGTGATTAGCCTCCAATTAAAATGAATACACTTTAAAAATAAAAATAAAATAATAATTCATGCAACAAATATTTATTGTATGGCATGTGCTACTCACTATTCCAAGAGCTCAAATTCATCAGTGTACAAAACAATACAATCTCTGCCTTTATAGAGCTTGCATTCTATTGCGTGAAGAGAAATGAAAACAATAAACTGAATCAATCAGTCAAAAAATCACATATGCTTATATGTAATGAAAAACATAGAACAGGGTAAGGGATATCAGGAGTTCTGAGAGAAGGAAGATTGTAATTTAAATAAGGTGTTTGATATAGACCTCACTAAGTAAATGAACAGAGATGGCTACTCTTTACCTTGGACGAGGGGTATCTCCTTACCCCTTTGACTGTGTAGATCACAATAAACTGTGGAAAATTCTGAAAGAGATGGGAATACCAGACCACCTAACCTGCCTCTTTAGAAATCTGTATGCAGGTCAGGAAGCAACAGTTAGAACTGGACATGGAACAACAGACTGGTCCAAATAGGAAAAGGAGTGTGTCAAGGCTGTATATCGTCACCCTGCTTATTTAACTGATATGCAGAGTACATCATGAGAAACGCTGGACTGAAAGAAACACAAGCTGAAATTGAGATTGCCAGGAGAAATATCAATAACCTCAGATATGCAGATGACACCACCCTTATGGCAGAAAGTGAAGAGGAGCTAAAAAGCGTCTTGATGAAAGTGAAAGAGGAGAGTGAA
>SJXQ01000593.1:0-141962 GCA_006408695.1 Aepyceros melampus
GAGGGTGGGATGTTTTGGGAGAATGGCACTGAAACATGTATACTATCATGTAAGAAATGAATCGCCGTCTATGTTCAATACAGGATACAGGATGCTTGGGGCGGGTGCACGGGGATGATCCAGAGAGTTGATATGGGGTGGGAGGGGGGGGGGGCATTCAGGATTGGGAACTCATATATACCTGAGATGGATTCATGTCAATGTATGGCAGTAATGTAAAGTAAAATAAAGTAAAAATAAAAATTAAAAAAAAAGAATAAACTCCAGAGAGCTTGCTCTCTCTTCCTTCCCATCATGGGAATAGTAGATGCCATCACAGTAAGTAGGTGCCATCTGCAAGCCGGGAAGAGAGTCTTCACCAGGAATCAACCCTATTAGGACATGGATGTTGGACTTCCAGCCTCTAAAACTATGAGAAATAAATTTCTGTTGTTGAAGCCATAGCCTGTGGTATTTTGTTATAGGTGCCTGAGAAGACAAAGGGTAAGAGAGAGAGACAGTGAGAGAGAGAGAGATATAGAGAAAGACAGTAAGAGAGAGAGAGAGAAGTAAAGGAATTGACCCAAGCAATTATAAGTCTTGCAAGGCTCAAGTATGTAGTTCAGGCCAACAGGCTGGACACTAAGGTGAGAACTGGTGTCACAGGGTTGAGTTTGAAATTCACAGGGCAGGGAGGCAGGCTAGAGACACAAGCAAGATTTGGATGCTTAGTCTTAAAGTGGGATCAAGGGGTGGGTTGTAGAAGTGAAAACAAAACATCTGCCTTTGGAGTTGACGATGAGCACATGGACAGCTACACTACTGGGTGATTCATCCACAGAAGTCATCACTTGGTGGTAACATTAGCTACATGATGCAATTAATGTACCTTTCTTATTCTTAGAACACATTTGAATCTTTCTTGCAGTTAATATCTTCAATGGTCCAAAATGCAACATGAAGACTGCATGTGTGTGTGCGTGCTGAGTTGCTTTAGTCGTGTCCGACTCTGTGCGACCCACTGGACTGCAGCTCGCCAGGTTCCTCTGTACATGATATTCTCCAGGCAAGAATACTGGAGTGGATTGTCAGGCCCTCTTCCAGAGGATTTCCCAACTTACAGATAGAACCTGTGTCTCTTACGTCTCCTGCATTGGGAGACAGGTTCCCCACAGGAAGCCACACAGGAAGCCCCAAAGATTGCATACTACTACTACTACTGCTAAGTCACTTCAGTCGTGTCCGACTCTGTGTGACCCCATAGACGGCAGCCCACCAGGCTCCCCCGTCTCTGGGATTCTCCAGGCAAGAACACTGGAGTGGGCTGCCATTTCCTCCTCCAATGCATGAAAGCGAAAAATGAAAGTGAAGTCGCTCAGTCGTATTCGACTTGTAGCGACCCCATGGACTGCAGCCCACCAGGCTCCTTCGTCCATGGGATTCTCCAGGCAAGGGTACTGGAGTGGGGTGCCATTGCCTTCTCCCAAGGCTGGTGATATTTCCATTGTATCTTCAGTTTAGTCACTTTGGCCTATATATTTTTTATTTATACTTACAATATTTAATATTTTCATGTATCCTTTTCATTGTGGCCTAACAGTAGATTATTTTCTCAAAAATACATTTACTACTGCAACTACTCTCATTTCAATTTTACTAAGTGGTTAAGAATTATCAAGGTATTAATCAGCCTCATGTTCCAATGATCAACCTCTGATTTTAAAGAGAATTTGGCTTTATTATTTGCATTATAAAAACTAAAAGGCAAAAGCAATGCACAGATGGTTATGCAGAGGGAGCCCCTGCTTCGTATTTGCAAATCCATAGACGCAGTATACACATTGATTTTGCAGCTGGAACATCATTAAACCAGGTGGAAGCCATTTATTTGTACCACAGCAATACTGTTCTACTTTTAATCATAGAAAGACTCTGGGCTCTCATTCCAGGTTGATAGTAGCTTTACAATTAAAATAGTTAAACTAAGAGAATTAAGTGTGTAAATCTTATTCATCATAAAAACAGAAAGTTAAGCTGTTTGCAGAGCAATTGAAGGACCACCAAGATACTGACTCTTTTCCATTGTACATATGTTTTAATAAAAATAGGGTGATCCAAGCATACCTTCCCACAGCTCTATACCTGAAACAATCCAGTTAACCTTCATGCAGCAGGGACATTTTTACTTTACGTATTAATCTTATAAAGGCTTCCCTGGTGGCTTAGACGGTAAAGAATCTGCCTGCAGTGCAAGAGATCCTATTTTGATCCCTGGGTCGGGAAGATCCCCTGGAGATAAGAATGGCTACCCACTCCAGTATTCTTGCCTGGAGAATTCCATGGACAGAGGAGCCTGACAGGCTACAGTCGATGGGGTCACAAAGAGTCGAACATGACTGAGCAACTAACACACACATATCATCTTAGAAATATCCATGTAAAGTTCATGAAACCAGATGATTTCCTAAAACATGCCTACTTGATATACCACCACAGATTCATACTTTAGCTAAAAGAAAAAGAAAAAGAGAACTTGCATGTTCTATGAAACTCCCATTCTGGAAAGGGAAAGAAAAAAAAAAAACATTCACAGATTGGTTGATTGTAGATGGATTTTGCAGGGTATAAGGGGTTCCTTTCCATCACAACTCTTCACCCTAACCTCTACCTTCTGGGGCTCAGATGCACAAAGTGAAAGAAATGACTCAAGATTCCAACAACAGAAGTTCATTCTGAACATTTCAATGTCATCTCTTTTTTACTGTGGCTTTTTGGATGACCTTAAACATGCTGATTGTACCTAAACATGGTGTGTTAAAGAAGGTACACTCCTCTTCTGCTTGATACACTTTTAAAGTATTATTAATGAGTTAATCTTCTGGTACTTTAATTGTATTTTAAAAGTTTTAGATGCTTTGTTTATTACAAATCTACTGGTACACTGGAAATGTACATGCCAGGATCGTTACAACCTTCCTTTGAAATTCCCTCATATCCATCAAGTAAATGACTAAATTAGCAGATAAATACATTACACACGTCGTTACTGCCTCTAAACCTGGAGTCACCAGAGGCGAACGGTCAGGAATGACTGATTCGTGCCCTGGGGCTTCTAATCACCCCGTGATGGATAATCTGAGTCTCTAAATCCAATTAATCTCAATTGCTTTCTGATAGCATATTTCCTTTTACATTTATGAAACATATTTGTGATAAACAAATGCAGATTAGGAGGATGTATGAAGAAACAACTAGAAATCTGGCTTCATTTTTTCCCCCACATTCGATTTTGCATTTTGAAAGTGTTTGTCTCCTTTACCTCTGTGACCCTTGTCAACATTTGCTGACAGTCGGCGTGCACCGTCATTTCTTCACTTAATAAGTGTGCTTGTGAATATTTCAACATTTTCTCATCAAGCAAGTGTAAATGTTAAGAGCAGTTCTGCTGCTTCAAATCACTGCTCAGTGGCTATGAGCTGCAGGCTTTATCTGGATGGAAATATCAAAGAGTGTGTAAATGTTGTTGATATTTCCTCCAATGTTTTCCTTGAGAAAACATAAGAAGCTACAGGCACAAGTTCTAATGTTTGATTTACTTATGTTTCCAAGTTATTCGTCCAGCAATAGTCATCACATTTATTTGCTCTCACTTTTACATATCTTTCTTTGTGAACTGAAAGTGCCACCCAAAATGAATTTCTAATGTCATACTATTAAGATGAGGTTTCTTTAAATGGTTTTGTAATATTTGTCCACATTATGAATAGACTGAGGTCTACTAATGGGCTCAGGATTGATGAAATCAATTTATGCCTTATATCGTGCCATAATCATGATCACCCTTCATTTCTTTTCCTTTGTGTTCTTGTTCTTGTGCACATAGTCACTGAAGACTATTCTTGCATCATAGTGGAAATGCTGAGTGATCTCACCTAACAGTAACATGGCAGGAAGAGTTATCTAAGGAGGTAACTTTGAAAGGGTTTGGTTTGGGTCATGAGTGAGGACATTCAGTTCAGTTCAGTTCAGTCGCTCAGTCGTGTCTGATTCTTTGCAATCCCATGAATTGCAGCACACCAGGCCTCCCTGTCCATCACCAACTCCTGCTGGAGTTCACTCAGATTCACGTCCATCGAGTCTGTGACCCCATATAGCCATCTCATCCTCTGTCGTCATTCTAAAATACTGTCAGAGGTAAGACTGTAAAGTGCTTCTTACCAAAACCATTCAGGCACTAATTCAAACTAGTTTATATATCAATCAGAACTATTAAGATTATAAGTGTCAAAATTCAACTCGAATCTGCTTAATCAAAGATGGAAAAGGAATGATTTGCATGCCTGGAAAGGCCAGCAGTAGGGAGGCGTCAGGTGTAACTGGATGCAAGTCAGGCGAGATCAGCAGACTGTTTATTCCTATTTCTTGACTATTTCTAGACCCTGCTTTGTCTGTGCTGGCTTCATTCCTCGGCTCTGCACTGGGTTCCTGGACCACCTGGCTCCCATCGCAATCAGGGCTAGCTGTTGCATTCAAAAACAGAACACTTCTTTCCCCAAAGTCCCAGTAAAAAACCCTTAGCTTGACTTTTCATTGGTCCAAGCTGGGTGATATCTCATCCCTGAATTAATCTCTGGGGATGGGGGCTGTGATAAATTTAAGGTTGGTCACTTGCTTTGTCTGGTGCTGGTGGTTGGATAGGCCTTGCCTAAACCATGTGCACCAGTGTGGAAGGAGGGGGTGAGGTGTGAGGGCTAAATTCTACGCAACGCGACATGCTGCCCGTATGTCTGGAACCAGGTGGCCTTGAGTCACCGGACCACAAGATCCCATCCGTATTCTGCTCTGCAGGGAAGGCCACCTAGTCAAACAGCCATCCTCTCGAGAGGACTGTGGCCAGTTTTTGCTGGTCCTGGAGTCCTGGAGTTCAGTTCCCCACCCGCCTGTGGAATTATTCAAACAAGCTCATCACCTCCTTCTGGGGAACAAGAGGCGCTCCACTGCCTCATTAGGACAAAGCCACAAAGCCTGCCTCCCACAGTCCCGCATTCACTCAGCTCCCCAGGTGCAGCCTCCGGCCTGTATGTCCTCCCTCTGCTGACTGACTGCACACAAGACTAGAATCTGTTCCAAACCTCCTTGGGGCAGTATCCTGTGGCCGTCCCCAAAGACAAGAATGGGGATCCTCTCTCACCAATGTAATGAGAAGTGATTAAAGAAAGATGATTCTCACAAAAATCAGGGGTTAATTGAACATAAGGATGAATGAATGCTGAAGGTAGGTCCACAAGCCACTAAAGTTAAGTTTGGTTTTGATTCCCAAGTCAACACACCCAGAACTACTGGTAGGAAGACAGACTAAAACCCGCAGATCTCCCGAGAGAACTTGAGACTTTAGAACCCCTTACCCAATGAGGGTCAGGAATATAGCAGGAAGGGAACCGGGGCTGATTTTCCCAGCTGATGAAGCACTGCATGTTATCATCTCTTCTATTTTTTTGTTTTTGGAAATTTACTGCATTCAGTAACATGTCAAGTCTCTGATAAGTCCTGTAATAAAAGCATCTAATCAATATTTTATATTGAGAATTTCCCAGACATATTTGACAGAAAACATTTCAATATCATCTACTGATATACTGAATGAGGATACTTAGTAAGATAATAACACTTTTAGGGAAAGTGACATATTCTCCATCTCTGGAATGTTATATCTTTTAATATTTTGTTTAGAATACCGTGGGAATATCTCAAATCAAATAATTCTACTGAATACAGTCACTGCAAAGGAATATTGTGAAAATTATTTATGTGGTCCTATCCTTGAGAGACCTATGTCATTAATAGAAGGAGAATTAGAAACTCAACTATTTAAGCTGAATTTAAGTTCTTTAATTCATTTCTCTAGATTAAATCCTCTTAAAAGCTGTTTCCCCCTTAATGTAATTTTAGAATATAAATCTAGTTGTTATAAAACCAAAAATATTATTAAGATAGTTATCTCTCATTTTATCATAAACCCATGGAGGGGAAAGAAGATTAATTTTAGACTTTCTGACATAAAATACCAACATATTTTAAAAGACTAATATTTCAAATACTAATTTCTTTTTTGAGAAAACTATGTGAAAAAACTCATTTCTAGTATGTGTCTTCTGTGGCCTTCACCACACTCCTGAAAGAGTATATTAAAAATAACATGTGATGCAAGTTATGATAAATGTTCACACAAATTTTCTGCACATTTCTTGTTACACAACAAGGAATCAGTTATGCCAATAAAAACAGCAATAACCTACAACCCACGATCAAGTAGTGCAAATCGGTTGTGATTTTAAGTGTATTTCATTTTTTATTTGCACATCTAACTAACAGCTACGTAAATATTTGAGATATTTATCTTTGCTATCTTTAATCTGTACCATATAATTATGCAGAATTGGGGGTAATCTTTTTTTCTGGAAAAATGTGACTGGCTGTTAGTGAGGAAGGTGGTTTTATTTCTTACAATATAAGCAATCATGATAGTTCAGATATAACAGGAAAATACCAACCAAGGTAGCTGTTGCTTTTGAAACAACATTATCTTAAAATATGAAGGTAAAGAAATGTATTTTCAACTCTTATGGAAGACATAATCATAAATGTTCTGATGATTTAAGAATAAAATATTTTAGATGGGAAGGAGATGAACTGTGTTCATTAGCAAAGTATTCTGACATGGGGGCCAATATTTAGGATTTGGGGGATGTTTTATGTTTAAATATGAAAATATTCCAGCTTTCTAAAATCTCAGATGATTCTACTTGGTCCAGAAAATTTATTTTTGAAATCTCTGTTAGTAATTTGCTTTTTAGAAAATATGTTTTGATCCTCTCCTGTTCTACATGGACCATACAGACAGGAACAGGTACAAGTGATAGACCGAGTGGTACGTGCAAAAATCCCCATCTTCTTCCATCTCTTCTTGACAATTATTTGTTGGATTTATAGACATGACACAAAATCAAATCTTCTTGAAGTCTAAACAGATGACCCACTCTGTATCTATAGCTTTGGTCCACTGGGAAAACTGTGTGTGTATAAATTTAGTCCCTGGTCTCTTGACAAGGGAAGTTCAGTTCAGTTCAGTTCAGTCACTCAGTCGTGTCTGACTCTTTTCGACCCCATGAACCATAGCACGCCAGGCCTCCCTGTCCATTACCAACTCCCAGAGTCCACCCAAACCCATGTCCATCGAGTTGTGATGCCATACAACCATCTCATCCTCTGTTGTCCCCTTCTCCTCCTGCCCTCAATCTTTCCCAGCATCAGGGTCTTTTCAAATGAGTCAGCTCTTCGCATGAAGTGGGCAAAGTATTGGAGTTTCAGCTTCAACACCAGGCCTTCCTGATGAACACCAAGGACTGATGAACACCCAGGACTGATCTCCTTTAGGATGGACTGGTTGGATCTCCTTGCAGTCCAAGGGACTCTCAACAGTCTTCTCCAACACCACAGTTCAAAAGCATCAATTCTTCGGTGCTCAGCTTTCTTTACAGTCCAACTCTGACATCCATACATGACCATTGGAAAAACCATAGCCTTGACTAGACAGACCTTTGTTGGCAAAGTAATGTCTCTGCTTTTAAATATGCTGTCTAGGTTGGTCATAACTTTCCTTCGAAGGAGTAAGCATCTTTTAATTTCATGGCTGCAGTCACCATCTGCAGTGATTTTGGAGCCCAGGAAAATCAAGTCAGCCACTGTAAATTCTCCAAGCTAGGCTTCAGCAGTACGTGAACCGTGAACTCCCTGATGTTCAAGCTGGTTTTACAAAAGGCAGAGGAGCCAGAGATCAAATTGCCAACATCCCCTGGATCATCAAACAAGCAAGAGAGTTCCAGAAAAACATCTATTTCTGCTTTATTGACTATGCCAAAGCCTTTGACTGTGTGGATCACAATAAACTGTGGAAAATTCTGAAAGAGATGAGAATACCAGACCATCTGACCTGCCTCTTGAGAAACTTATATGCAGGTCAGAAAGCAACAGTTAGAACTGGACATGGAACAACAGACTGGTTCCAAACAGGAAAAGGAGTACGTCAAGGCTATATATTGTCACCCTGCTTATTTAACTTATATGCAGAGTACATCATGAGAAACGCTGGGTTGGAAGAAGCACAAGCTGGAATCAAGATTGCCAGGAGAAATCTCAATAACCTCTGATATGCAGATGACACCGCCCTTATGGCAGAAAGTGAAGAGGAACTAAAAATCCTCTTATGAAAGTGAAAGTGGAGAGTGAAAAAGTGGGCTTAAAGCTCAACATTCAGAAAACAAAGATCATGGCATCTGGTCCTATCATTTCATGGGAAATAGATGGGGAAACAGTGGAAACAGTGTCAGGCTTTATCTTTATGGGCTCCAAAATCACTGCAGATGGTGACTGCAGCCATGAAATTAAAAGACGCTTACTCCTTGGAAGGAAAGTTATGACCAACCTAGACAGCATATTCAAAAGCAGAGATATTACTTTGCCAACAAAGGGCCTTCTAGCCAAGGCTATGGTTTTTCCAGTGGTCATGCATGGACGTGAGAGTTGGACGGTGAAGAAAGCTGAACGCTGAAGCACTGATGCTTTTGAACTGTGGTGTTGGAGAAGACTCTTGAGAGTCCCTTGGACTGCAAGGAGATCCAACCAGTCCATTCTGAAGGAGATCAACCCTGGGTGTTCTTTGGAAGGAATGATGCTGAAGCTGAAACTCCAGTACTTTGGCCACCTCATGCGAAGAGTTGACTCATTGGAAAAGACTCTGATGCTGGGAGGGATTGGAGGCAGGAGGAGAAGGGGACGACAGAGGATGAGATGGCTGGATGGCATCAGTGACTCAATGGACATGAGTTTGGGTGAACTCCGGGAGTTGGTGATGGACAGGGAGGCCTGGCATGCTGCGATTCATGGAGTTGCAAAGAGTCGGACACGACTGAGCAACTGAACTGAACTGTTCCCACTGTTTTCCTATCTATTTGCCATGAAGTGATGGGACAAGATGCATGATCTTCATTTTCTGAATGTTGAGCTTTAAACCAACTTTTTCACTTTCCTCTTTCACTTTCATCAAGAGGCTCTTTAGTTCTTTACTTTCTGCCATAAGAATGGTGTCATATGCATATCTGAGGTTATTGAGATTTCTCCTGGCAATCTTGATTCCAGCTTGTGCTTCCTCCAGCCCAGCATTTCTCATGATGTACTCTGCGTAGAAGTTAAATAAGCAGGGTGACAATACACAGCCTTGATGTACTCTTTACCAAATAGGTAAACCAGTCTGTTCTATGTCTAGTTCTAACTGTTGCTTCCTGACCTGCATACAGGTTTCTCAAGAGTTAGGTCAGGTGGTCTGGCATTCCCATCTCTTTCAGAATTTTCCAGTTTATTGTGATCCACACAGTCAAGGGAAGCCTGGGTGTTAAAGCACAGAAGGCTATACATCTCAGCACCTACCAGTTATAAATATGTGATGATTTGTGTATGTTTATAATTGTCTCACTCTTCCTCTAGAGTCTTACTCCAAGGACAGGCAACAGTGTTGGAGGGCTGGCAAGTACAATACAGACCTCAGTCTGTATCATATACATATCACATATATGTAACACATTTTATTGTTGCAGTGACAAATTATCAAAAATGTACACCTTAAGATAACACACATTTATAGCTCATAGGTCAGAGGTGTCACTGGACTGAAATGGAGGCCTTAGGCAGGCTGTGCTCTCTCTGCAGGCTCTCAGGAGGACTTACTTCCCTGTCTTTTTATAAAGGCCTCTTGCTCCCCTGGTTCCTGGCCCTTCCTCCATCTTCAAAGTTAGCTGTGTACCCTCTTCCCATCATCCCTGATTCTGACACTCTTGAGTCCCTTCCAAAAGGATCCTTGTGATTTCACTGGGTCTGCCCAGATAATTCAGGATAATCTCCCATCTCAAGATCCTTACTTTAACCACATCTGCAAAGTCCCTTTTGCTGTAACAGTATCATACTGACTGGGGGTTAGGTTGTCAGCACCGTTGGAAGACCACTGTTCTATCTGCCACAGGTACGGTATATATCTAAACACCTATGTCTATATCTAATGGATATAATTCTCAGCCTACATATTTAGAATTAAAATAAATATATTTATCCTTCATAACTCAGTTCAAATTATCTTTTGATCACTGATTTAGTAAGGGTCTCAAACACAATTTCAGATAGATTGTCAAGGTCTAGGGTGTGGGTATGTGAGGAGTGACCTCAAGGACCCGAGTTCTCTAGTCCATACAGCTTTGCCGTGAGGAGTCCGACATCCCCATTGCTAAGTCGCTTCAGTCGTGTCCGACTCTGTGCGACCCCATAGATGGCAACCCATCAGGCTCCTCTGTCCATGGGATTTTCCAGGCAAGAGTACTGGAGTGGGGTGCCATCGCCTTCTCCATTACAGAAGATTTATTGCTTAGCAGCGAGAGGTCATCTAATTCTTATTTGCTATGTATTCATCCATCCGTTCATTCAATAAATAGTCATTGAGTGTGTATGTGTGTTGGTCCCTTGTACCTTTGGAATATAAAACATGAATAAGGCATCAAAGCCACTCCCAAACAAACTACTGTCTAATAAGATGAATCCATAAATAAATAGCCGTAATACATCTTAGTAAGTGCAATGATGGAAATGTTCATGATATATTATGAGAGTACTGAGAACAGGGATCCAATCTTGCTGAGAGTGGTGTAAATTTTGATTAGCAAGGGCTCCTTGAATTGCTGACAGTTGAGACTTAAAAATGAGAAAGAGTTAGCTAGGGGTATATAGGAACTGCTAGAGCTGAACCTCAACATTCCTTGAGGACTGAAGATACATTTTCAATTCAGCTCAACAGATACTTACTGAACTGTGATGCATGCTAAGGAGAAGCGTGATGACCTGGGAGAACGTTTAATACCGATACTTCCCTTGTCAGGGGGATTAGGGAGAGCCTCTCTGAGGAAGTTACAGACATTAAACACATAATTACAAGTGTGATGAGTGCTATGGAGCAACACTATGGCGATGCAGGGAAAAATAATTTAACCCCGTCAAGAGGGTCAGGGACTGCTGCATGAAGAAATTAATGTTTAAACTGAGACCTGAGTGATCGGTAGCATTTAATGAAGGAAAGTAGGAAGAGCTGGGAATTGGAAGAAGAGGAGGCTGCTACAGCATCCAGACAGGGTCCTGACTTGGGCTGAATGGTGGGAGCGGTCCATCTATTCAAGAAATATTTAGGACACACAATATTTATTAAGCTCCTTTTATATTGAAGGCACTATGCTAATGCTGGAGCTACTATAATGAATGGAACAATGCTAAATATTTTCAAATTGATTCATGTTTGAGACACAGAGTGAGCAAGACACAAAGACATGGGCTAGATCACAGAAGTTTTATCCCCAAGTGTCATTTTGGTGTTTCAAACAAGGGTACATTGACATTGGAGCATTTGTTTATAGTCATTTAGTGCCTGTTTGGAAGATGAATTTGAGGAGGACGAGGTTCTAGAAGGGAACAGATGTAAAGAGACCACTGAAGTAGTTCAAGTAAGTGATGATGGGACCTGAACTAGGAGATAAAAGGAGAAATACTGGTGAAAAGTAGTTGGGAGGTGAAATCAGAGTTGATGGTTGAATGAGGTACAGAGAATGAAAATCAAAAGCCAGATATGAACCACAGTTTCTAATACCAAGGACAGAGAATGACACGTGAATCCAGGGAGAAACAAGGCTGAAGTGGCAGGCACAAAGTGACTGTCTGAGACTACTTGTCAATGACATGGAATTATATCCTGGATTATCCTGCCAGCTTAAACCCAAGTGAAAATCCTGCTTTAATCTTCACCTGATTTTTCCACGTGATGAACCCGAGTTTTAAACTTTTATTTATATCAGTGGTGACAACTGTTGCACTGTCAGTCTTGTTTTGATGCTTTGCTATGATGCAGGGGGAATTCCAGAAAGACAGTGTATTGGGAGAAAATTTCTTACTCGTCTAAACATTTTTTGGTAGTCAATACACTTTCTCCCTTGTGTATACATTGTTCACTTCTCTCAGCATTGGAAGAAGAGCTACTGAAGAGTTGTTTATTTTTACAGGAATAGCTTTCAGACAAACCGTTTGCTGATATTGATCAAATTACAAAGAAAACCATACAAGCAAGAACTCCTTCCACAGAGCCACTCTTCTCTGCTGGCCATCACCCAAGCAAAATGACATTCTGGGTAAAAAGTAGGAACTGCATGAGACATAACCTCCAGAGACCAACAACAAAAAGTAGCTTCCAAATCCCAGACCCGGTGCCATCAACACAGCTCACGCCATTTGGGGTTCCAGTACTTGAGTAACTATCGCTGGCTGCACTCTGTCACATAGCTTGTGACACGTCAAATGGTTTTGTGACTTTATTTGTGACTTTATTTCATAAAAGAGGTAACTTTAATTTTGCAATAATATATTAAGTATTATTGATATTCACGTAGAGAAAGAACTGCAAATAGGGGAATCAATAATGAAGAAAGAAATGCCCTTCATAGATATGCATTATTGTTTCTGAGGCCATTTCTTCTAAAAAATCATATTTTTTGTTTGGCTATAGTTCACTCTTGCCATAACTTTTATAAAACTTGACTTTCTATTCCTCCTACATACTGTATTGACTTCAATTTGATTAACATATCCAATAAATTAGTTATAATTTTTTATAAAGACAGAATTTAGGCATATACATGTTTATCATAAATGGCTAAGAGACCTAGAGACTGTCCTACAGAGTGAAGTAAGTCAGAAAGAGAAAAACAAACAGCATATATTAACACGTGTGTGGAATCTAATGAAAATGGTATAGATGGTCTTATTTGCAAAGCAGAAATAGAGATGCAGATTTAGTAAAGAAGCATATGGACACCAGGGAGGGCTATGAGATGAATTGGAAGATTGGGATTAACATGTATACACTATTGATACTATGTATAAAATAGATAACTAATGAGAACCTACTGTACTCAGCGCTCTGTGGTGATTTAAAAGGGAAGAAAACACAAAAAAGGGGAGATATATATATATATATATGTGTGTGTACACACACACACACACACACACACACACACACATATATAACTGATTCACTTCACTGTACACTAGAGACTAACAGAACATTGCAGAGCGACCTCATGGACTGTTGCCCTCCAGGCTCCTCTGACCATGGAATTCTCCAGGCAAGAAAACTGGAGTAGGTGGCATGCCCTTCTCCAGGGGGTCTTTCTGACCCAGGGATAGAACCCAGGTCTCAAAGCCACTAAATTTCAATAAAATTTAACCTTAAAAAAGGCTAGGAGAGAATGACAAGCAAAACCGTTTTTATGCAGACCTTTTTAGACCACAAAAGATAGATATTTTCAGCTTGCCAGCATTGCTAGCCAAGTTAATAATTCATCCTGACCTGTGGGCCCAGCAGACTAATCACACCAGCCTTTGAATTTGGTTAAACAATAGCAACAGAGGCCCACACTGCTCAGGCAAGTCTAATGGAGCTGTCTTGCTCATGGATTTAAAACTGATATGTAAGAAATCACTATGCTCAACTGAAGCCATTTGTTCAAGTAAACTTCTGGGAGTATCTTGTTTCTTTGGAGGTTGTCTGAAAATATCTAAGTCTTCTGGATCAGGCAGATACAAAAAAAGAAAAAAAAAAAAAACAGAAGAACCCCAGAAAGTCTGCTTTATCATCTGGTAATGACTTAAAAAAAAAAAAAAAAAAACCAGAGCCACAGGTTAGGGTCCGTCCCTTTCAGACACAAACTTTCAGGCCACTCATTAGAGTTTTCAAAATCAGGAGGAGACTCAGTTCCTCCAACTTGAACATTTTCCACAGCTCTGAAAAGTCAGGGGATTTGCAAAGTGCCCACTGTTTCAGGAAACAGTTTTCCCAGCTGGATTTTTGCATTTTCTTTGTAAGTAAACTGGTTTATTTTAAAGGCTGGGTAGGAAGTGGTCACATGGTAAAAAAAAATCCACCTGCACTGCAGGGGACCTGGGTTTGATCCTTGGGTTGGGAAAATGGCTACTCACTCCAGTACTCTTGCTTGGAGAATCCCATGGACAGAGGAGCCTGGCAGTCTACAGTCCATGAGGTCACAGAGTCACACACGACTGAAGCGACTTAGTACACACACAAGAACTGAAATACAGTTGAGGTTCTCTAACACCTATTCTATGAGCAGCCAGTCTGTGAACTTAATAACCTAAAGCTTCCTCTGATCTCTCCAGGCAGTAGTCCTGGTTAATATTGTTTTATACAGTTAGGAGCTTCACTGATGGCTCAGCAGTAAAGAATCTACCCGCTAAGGCAGAGCTGCAGGTTTGATCCCTAGGGTGGGAAGATCTCCTGGAGGAGGAAATGGCAACCACTACAGTATTCTCCCTGGGATAATCCCATGGACAGAGGAGCCTGGGTGGCCTACAGTCCATGGAGTTGCAAAAGAGTGGGACATGACTTACAGATTAAACAGCAACATACAGTTAGGAAGGAAGCCAGGGAGGGATGGAGGGAGAGGAAGACAGAAAAGAAGGGATCTGCCCATTGAGCGGGCTGCTTGGTGAGGCGGCTCCTGCCCCCGCGGTCAGGACTCACAGGCCTACAGGACCCTGAGGCAGGTGAGGCCGGATGGCCCTGGCCTTGTCCCACAGACTGGTGGGGAGCCGCCTTCCACTGAGGGCCAGGCTGTAGGCCTCAGCAGGAAAGAAGAATGCCTCTTTCCTGGTGTTAAACTGACCATACTGTCCCTCCAGGCCCAAAAGACTGGGGTTCCCAGGACTCACATTTTATGACACCATGGTTGGAGTTGCTCACAGCCATTTTCAGGGGTTTAAAATCTGCAGCTCAGAGACACAAGTTGAAGCCACAGCCAAGTGTGCCACTAACCCAGAAACAGCATCTGTTACCGCCTCAGTCTAGGATTAGGGGCCATCACTCCCGCCCTGACTCTGACTTTCATAGGCCTTTATCTTCATCTCAGGAATCTGCTGTCCTTCACTGTCCTTTATCTTCATCTTGGGAATCTGCTGTCCTTCACTGTCCTTCTTGCCTCCTTCCACCAGGTCTTGGAGAGGCCCTTCTCCATCCATCCCAGCTGACCTGAAAACTCAGAGAAGAGAGTTTTGATCTCTCCCAGAAGGTCTTGGGGTCCTTTTAAACTTGTTCCTTCTTCAGTCACCTTTGAGCTCTCATTATTAATGCTTTCCTGGAAAGAATAAAGATCTCTCTTATCAGTGAGAAATGGAGTATTTCCTGCCACATCAGTAAACAAAGATGGCATACCCATCAGTGACTCTGGCCTTGAAATGTGAGTTTCTGTGCCTGCAGGCTCCCAGAAGAAGAACAGTATCTGCAAGCAGGCAGCCGCCGGACGGCCGCCACTCCCTACAATGAGCTCAGAGGAGCTCAGACAGCAAAAATCACAGGACACTGCACCCCAGACAGCTGAGGAGCATATGAAAAGAATGATTTCAGTGAACCCAGACTCTTGCATCTTCCCATATACAGAAAAACACTAAATTCCTTAACTTGAGATATCTGGTTTTCTTTAACTTACAAAAATACTTTGGATGTTCAGACCACCTGCCCTCTGTTTCAAAGGAACAGTCCTTTCAGAGTTACTTGAGATGCTGCCTCCCAGACTTAAGTCCTAAAAATTTCTACTGAATAAAACATAACCCTCAACTTTTAGGTTGCAACTATTTTTAAAGTTGACATCAGCTATGTTTGCTATAACTTTGTAGGTACCAAGCTGTTGAAAAACCTTCTACTCAATTTGTTTCTGTACCATAGCTGTGTCCCAATCTACCCCATCTCTATTTTTATTTCTCTTTCTATCCTTCATTATATCTCCATCTTTTCCCTTTTCTCTTTATATTTCTTTAACTAACCTGTTAATTTAATTTACCTGTCCCTCTGCTTAGTTCTGTTAAATATTACTAGCAATAATTCATCGATTGATGAATAAACTGGTGTGCTGGGACCTTGATGGGTTCTTGGATTTGAGCTCACATGGTGGCTGGAAAAGGAATCTGGAGAAGACATGGGGGCATCCTGAGGAGAGGTGTGAGGGCTTGATGAGCAGTGATGTGAACAACGGAGGAAAGACTGACATTCAAGATGACTCCATGCGTAACCATCTGACTGATTTAAAGAGTACCAGTGGAATGACCACCATTAGGAGGGTGAAAAGACATGACCTGTTCTGTAGGGAAGGCACAGCTTCAATTTGAGAATACAACTAGATATCCAAGTGTGAAAGGCCATCACACTGATAGAACTTCCATGACCAAAGATGACCACAGTGAAGCATCCTGGTAATATCTCTGTCATTGTTCACAGATGGTAAAATTAATCCTGATTCTTATTTAAAAATAAAAAAGTCACCATCAGTAAAAGTAAATTTTTACTCTCTTTAAAAATAGAAAATGCTGAAGAATGTTAAGGCTCTCATATATTTTACATGAAGCAACAGGAAGAGTGTGTACTGAGTCTTAGCGGGCTTTTGTGATTCTACTGTTCGGGAGACTCTGCCTGTGAAATATTTTCAGGGCCAAGGAAATCTTAGACACATGCAGCAGGTCTTGGACACATCTAATCAGACTGGAAAATCTAAACCTATTGTAAAACACACTGGAAACAACATTTACCAAAGAAATTTGTAATTCTGACCCAAGCCCTAACACTGAAAAGTGGGGGAGAAGGAGAACCTTTAGCAAAAACAAACCCAACACTCTTTCCATCAACCTCCATTCTCTTAATGCCTTTGCTTTTTACTTTCGAATTTGTGTCCAGTCACATGATTATATTTTAAAGCCAATTAGGATGAAAGACTGTATAAAAATGGAGGGGGGGGGGAAGGACAAAAAGTCTTGTATAAAGCCTAGTTTGATGAAATGTTATGAGCCATTAGAAAAAAGAAAGAAAGAAAGTGAAGTTGCTCAGTCGTGTCTGACTCTTTGCAACCCCATGAACTGCATGTAGCCTACCAGGTTCTTCTGTCCATGGAATTTTCCAGGCAAGAGTATTAGAGTGGGTTGCCATTTCTTTCTCTAGGGGATCTTCCCGACCCAGGGATCGAACCCAGGTCTCCCTCATTGTAGGCAGACGTTTTACCGTCTGAGCCACCAGGGAAGCCCCATTAGAGGGCACAGTTAATGAATAACCTTTTGTGATTCAATTATAAACAAAATACTTCCTCTACTTCTTTTCTCTTGTTTTCTGACGAAACTTCATTAATTACATGTTTAACGCTCATGAAAGAGCTTTAGGACATGTCTTTCTAAACATATAAGATGGTACAAAACGGGGCAGCTAGACACACTGAAGTAGTTAATATCACCTGGCACTTCCAGTTTTTGGCTTGAGAGTCAAACTTCTTTTCTTTCTGCAATTCTTGATGTGGGTAAACTGATTAACACCACTCCGTATTTATAGAATTATTTTTTTAACCATTTCAGATAAAAGAAATATACAGCCAAGGTTCAAAACTTATAAAACATTGTAAGGGAATACATTCCCATAAAACTAAAATGTCAATTCCTATTGTCTGTAAATAAGCAATTTAAATACACAGTCATTTTTTTAAAAACTGAACTGTACATTAGAATTTATCTACTCACAAATTCTCATTTTACAGATAACAAATCAGAGGCAAAAGATGTTAAGACACTTGCCTACTAGCACTGGAAATATTTAGTACTGAATCAGAGATGTCAAAGTCACTGGCTTGGGGGTGGGGATGGGGTAGGGGTGGGATGGAAGTGGGGATGTGATCTTCACAAATGATTTAGTAAAAGCCAAAGAAAACAGACTATGATCAAATTAACTGAGCTCCACAGCTCTTCAAATATCCTACTTTTTATAAAAGCAAATGAAAAGATGAGTACCATGTATTTCCATAGGCTTTAAAATATTTTCTTATTTAAAAATCACTTTCAGTAATATCACAACTGAAGTACACTTGGCAATGTTCTTTTTTTCAGGTTCATACAAGTTCATTATGTTGACCAGAAATCATGTGACAGTTATTACAAGTTTTGGCAGAAACTGCTAGGAAAAAAGTCCCTTTATAGTCAGAAATGACCCTTTCACTCCCTCAATCAGAGACTTAAAGAGCGGGAATATTGGGGAATTAACATTTGGCTCAGAACTCTTATGACTTCTCCAGGCTGGCCGTCACCACAAGGTATTGCTTATCTTAGTTCTCATAAGATTTTCTAGCTCAGTGGGTCAGGAATGCTCAGATCACTTTGGCTAAGTACCCACATTAATTTCTTCCTTCCCCATCACTTGTAGACTGGAAACCCCCTCTTACTTTTCAATTTATGAATATGAAACAAATGTCAACATTTTAGTTTGAAAAGATACTATTATTCAACACTCATGGCATATTCAGCAAATTTACCTCTAAGAAAGCTAATGTTGCTAATAGGGGAAGGAGATACAGTTATTTAATATTCAGCTTTGCTTCTTTTTTACCTCTATTTTTATATGTTGCTTGCTGTAGTGATGCAGACCAAGTATTTTTCCCTTCAGATTCCTCCTTAATATGTACTGAATAATTATGTTAAAGCCTAACACTAAGATAGCAATTATAGGCTGCTTGTATAGAAACCTTCACATGCTACTTCAGAAATTACAGGGACAGGAAATTTAGGATTACTCAGGGTTTTATATACATGGAACATACCTCCAAATAATGCAATTATGAAACACAAAAAATGGTCTGCTAAATGGCCGCTAGTCTGTTGGTATTAACGTTTTCAGCATGGCGCCCTCTAATACTCGATGGAGTTTATAACTGCTTGAGATGGCCCCATTGCCCAGACAGGCTGAGGTGCTGTCCCAGCACACCTATGGTATCAGAGTCCTCTGACTAACTCAGCTGAGCAGGTTAATGTATGGTTATCATGAACTCAAGGTTGTGTTCATTCCCTGCTTCTCAAAGAGAAAAACTGCTCTGCAACCATAAACTGGAGGCCCTTCTCTATTCATAGATGCCTGCAGCTCTCCATTCCTGGCCATAGAAAGTGATAAAATGCAAAACCTCGCATTTCCACTACAGAATAAACTTAAAGCTCAGAGATTAAAATATCACATTGCCTCGTGACCAAGTGCACCATTTGGAGTTTCATCAGCCTGTGCTGAAGTCACAGGTCAGGAGTTTAAAAAAAAAAAAATCACAGTTCAACCTTTGAGTCATGTAATCTTGTGGAAATGATTTGACTGTTTGCAGAGGTCAAGTATGATATTTAACTCATCAGCTTTCTGGGAGATTTAATGTACCTGGCAAATGGGAGTCAATAAACATTAGCTATCTCTATTAATTATTTCATTTTTATATACACATGGCTGGTTTCATGTCCACTGTTTCAGTAAAATGGTTAACATTTATTTTCTGTTGAGATCCTTCTAGAAGCACTCAGCTGTTGACACCCAAACACAGTTTGCATTATTCAGTGCATTGTTAAATCACTTTTTGAAATGCTCTTCATTAACCTATTCTCTCTACAGTTCTTAACAAAATCGATTTTCCTCATGATAAATTTTCTTCGTATAGATTGGCTAAAAATGCTAAACAAGTGATGAGCATCCTTAAAAAAAACTTTTAAACTTTCAGAGAAATTGCATATTGAGCAGAGTTTTCATACTCCTCCCTCACCTTCCCCTGAAGCTTACAAACTACATAATCATGGGATAAAAGTGGTGATATATTATTTTCAACAAAAAAGAATACTTAATGATTGAACTTAAAAAATAATAATATTCTAAAAGCAATCAGTTATAGATAGAGTCACATTTGTAGAGAAGAGACTTATGATTGGTTACTAAGGTGGGGGGAAAGGGGATGGGGTGGATTGGGAGATTGGGCTTGACATATATATTCACTACTATATAAAATAGGTAACTATGAGACCTTACTATATACACAGGGAACTCTATTCAGTGCTCTTTGTTGACCTAAATGGGAAGGAAATCCAAAAAAGAGAGGATATATGTATACATATAGCTGATCTGCTTTGCTGTACAGCAGAAACTAATACCACATTGAAAATCAACTATACTCCAGGAATAATTAATTAAAAAAGTAATCAGTGACAGCCTAACTTATTGTGAAGTGTTGTATTTTTCTTTGAAAAGTTTGCGTGTGTGCTCAGTCATCTCCGATTCTTTGTGACCCTAGAGGTTGTAGCCCGCCAGGCTCCTCTGTCCATGGGGTTCTCCAGGCAAGAATACTGGAGTTGGTCGCAATGCCCTCCTCCTCCAGGGGATCTTCCTGACCCAGGGATCAAATTCATATCTCCTGTGGCTCCTGAATTGCAGGAGGATTCTTTACCACTGAGCCTTTGGGGAAGCCCTTGAAAAGTTTCAGTTCAGTTCAGTCGCGCAGTCGTGTCCGACTCTTTGCGACCCCATGAATTGCAGCACGCCAGGCCTCCCTGTCCATCACCAACTCCCGGAGTCCACTCAGACTCACGTCCATTGAGTCCGTGATGCCATCCAGCCATCTCATCGTCTGTCATCCCCTTCTCCTCCTGCCCCCAATCCCTTCCAGCGTCAGAGTCTTTTCCAATGAGTCAATTCTTTGCATGAGGTGGCCAAAGTACTGGAGTTTCAGCTTTAGCATCATTCCTTCCAAAGAACACCCAGGGCTGATCTCCTTCAAAATAGACTGTTTGGATCTCCTTGCAGTCCCAGGGACTCTCAAGAGTCTTCTCCAACACCACAGTTCAAAAGCATCAATTCTTCGGCACTCAGCCTTCTTCACAGTCCAACTCTCACATCCATACATGACCACAGGAAAAACCATAGCCTTGACTAGACGGACCTTTGTTGGCAAAGTAATGTCTCTGCTTTTGAATATACTATCTAGGTTGGACTTAACTTTTCTTCCAAGGAGTAAGTGCCTTTTAATTTCATGGCTGCAGTCACCATCTGCAGTGATTTTGGAGCCCCCCAAAAATGAAGTCTGACATTGTTTCCAATGTTTCCCCATCTATTTCCCATGAAGTGATGGGACAGGATGCCATGATCTTCATTTTCTGAATGTTGAGCTTTAAGCCAGCTTTTTCACTCTCCTCTTTCACTTTCATCAAGAGGCTTTTTAGCTCCTCTTCACTTTCTGCCATAAGGGTGGTGTCATCTGCATATCTGAGCTTATTGATATTTCTCCTAGGAATCTTGATTCCAGCTTGTGTTTCTTCCAGTCCAGCATTTCCCATGATGTACTCTGCATATAAGTTAAATAAGCAGGGTGACAATATACAGCCTTGACGTACTCCTTTTCCTATTTGGNATCTCGTTTTCTGAATGAGCTTTAAGCCAGCTTTTTCACTCTCCTCTTTCACTTTCAACAAGAGGCTTTTCAGCTCCTCTTCACTTTCTGCCATACGGGTGGTGTCCTCTGCATATCTGAGGTTATTGATATTTCTCCTGGCAATCTTGATTCCAGCTTGTGTTTCTTCCAATCCAGCATTTCTCATGATGTACTCTGCATAGAAGTTAAATAAGCAGGGTGACAATATACAGCTTTGATGTACTCCTTTTCCTATTTGGAACCAGTCTGTTGTTCCATGTCCGGTTCTAACTGTTGCTTCCTGACCTGTATACAGATTTCTCAAGAGGCAGGTTAGGTGGTCTGGTATTCCCATCTCTTTCAGAATTTTTCACAGTTTATTGTGATCCACACAGTCAAAGGTTTTGGCATAGTCAATAAAGCAGAAATAGATGTTTTTCTGGAACTCTGTTTCTTTTTCCATGATCCAGCGGATGTTGGCAATTTGATCTCTGGTTCCTCTGCCTTTTTTAAAACCAGCTTGAACATCAGGAAGTTCATGGTTCACGTATTGCTGAAATCTGGCTTGGAGAATTTTGAGCATTACTTGACTAGAGTGTGAGATGAGTGCAATTGTGCGGTAGTTTGAGCATTCTTTGGCATTGCCTTTCTTTGGAATTGGAATGAAAACTGACCTTTTCCAGTCCATTCTAAATGTAATGGTTTGCATTTACTAACCCCAGGGTCCCAGTCTCTCTCCTCTGCCCTCCCCTCCCCCTTGTAGTCACATATCTGTTCTCTGTGAGTCTATTTCTGTTTCTCAACAGGGCCATTTGTGTCATAGTTTAGATTCCACATGTAAGTGATATCATATGGTGGTTTTCTTTTTAAGACTTATTTCACTTAGTATGAAAACCTCTAAATCCATCCATGTTGCTGCAAATGGTATTACTTCATTCTTTTTTTCATGGTTGAGTAGTTGAGAAAAGGCGATGACAGTCCACTCCAGCACTCTTGCCTGGAAAATCCCATGGACAGAGGAGCCTGTAGGCTGCAATCCATGGGGTTGTGAAGAGTTGGACACGACTGAGCGACTTCACTTTCACTTTTCACTTTCATGCATTAGAGAAGGAAATGGCAACCCACTCCAGTGTTCTTGCCTGGAGAATCCCAGGGATGGGGGAGCCTGCTGGGCTGCCATCTGTGGGGTCGCACAGAGTCAGACATGACTGAAGCAACTTAGCAGCAGCAGTGTTCTATTATATATATCTATATATACATATATAGATATACACAACATCTTCTTTATCCATTCATCTGTCGATGGATATTTAGGTTGTTTCCAAGTCTTGGCTATTGTGACTAGTGCTGCTATGAATATAGCACTTTTTTCCCCCCTTTGTTGGATGCTGCTGACATTTTATTTCTAATTATCATAATAATTATCAAGAAAGTTTTCTGAAACACCTACATAATTATGCATAGCATTATTCCCTTTATTTTTTTCTTTTTTTTTAATTTTACTTTACAATAGTGTATTTGTTTTGCCATGCATCAACACATCTTTTTGAATCACAGTTTTGTCTGGATATGTGGAATTTCTCGTTCATATGGCAACTCTTAGTTTTTTGAGGAACCTCCATACTGTTTTCCACAGTGGCTACACCAACTTATATTCCCACCATGGTGTATTCATGTTTAAATTCTCAGTGCTTAGCTTGCACTGTGCCTAGACCATAATAAGCTCTTGATTAATGCTAATTTTTCTTCCATTTCTTTGGATGTTTTCCTTTTGATCATATATCTTCCTTGTAATTTTGTTTTTGACTTTGATGAACCATTATTAAAAAACTGTTTCCTTGAGTCAAGGTGACATTATCCAGTTAGTCAGTCCATAACATATGTTTACACAAATATAAACTCTTAGATACTAATTATGAGGACATTTTCTTTAATATATATTTTCTATATCTCCTTTCCGTGAGTGAGATTTTTTATTTTTACTCTCTCTAATTGATACTTGTAGGAAAGATTTTGGCAGAAGCAATCAGTATGGAATGTGGGGCTCTAAAGTGGCCACTGGTATCTTGGAGTTTTGGAATGAAAATTTTCATCTGAGATGACCCGGAAAGGTAACTAGATACAAAATATTGATTCTTAAATCAATAGCAATACATGCCATATGATTGAATTGAACATATGACATTCAGGTACAGGCAACAGGAGTCTATCATAATTGGAGATAGACTAGTGTGGTTAATTCTGGGAAGGAAGATGGACTTGAGAAGTGGCATGAGAAAACTTTCTAGGGTGAAATGAAAGTGTTCTATATTTGATCTGGGTGGTAGCCATGTGTTTTTACAAATATTAAAATAATAATAATAATAATTGAACTGTTCATCTTAGATTTCTTCATTGTGCTGAATAATACCTTCAGAGGACATATGTTTTCTTTCCCCTCCTCATTAAGAATGAATCAGTGGTAGCCTTTCACAAGCACCTCTATATGAATCCAGAATTTACTGAATAGTATAAAGGAGTGATGTTATTCAATAAGTATTTATTCAGTTTCTACTATATTGCAGACATACTGATTTTAATTTTTTTTTTTTTTTCCTATATCATTTTGGTAGAGAAGTGAAAGGCTAGCAAAGGTGAGACTGGAGACAGAGAGAAAGTTAGGAAGGCATTGCACTAGTTCGGTTAAGAGGTAATAAAGCCTGGAACCAGGGCAACAGGAGGAATGCAAAAGAAGAAATAGATGAGAGAAATGCCAAGGACTAAGTGTTCACTCTCTTAATGCAAACTGTTTTGAGTCAGGAAACAGCTCAGTCCTATCTTTTTCTACAATAACACTCCATATAACACACTTTAAAAGAATTATGTCTTTATATTCTCTCTCGCCAGAGTGTTATCTTCTTGAGTGAAGAAACGCCATCTTGTTATGTCTAGGTTCTAGTAGGATGCTTGGCACATAATAGGTGTTTGAAAAATGTTTCCCAAATGAATGGGATATCTTTAGTGGAAGGAAGATCAGAGAAAAGAGTCCCAGAGTAGTAGCATGAGGTTGAGAGATTGTGAGAAGGATAAGGGCAAGGATAAGCCATGAAATTGAATGGACTCTCCTTGGGCTGGTGTAGACTGAGGTCCTAGGTGCTGTATTGGACCTGAGGAAATGAGCAAACTCTGGTTTTTTTCAAGGGGTTCCTTGGCTGTCTCTTAAGATAGTTCTCCCCTGGCAGTAAGAAGGAAGAAGTAGCTGGTTCCTAGGATTCAACCTTCTGACTGAAATCCTAGAATCCAAGCTAGCTACAAGTCCAGAGTCTTTAAAGTCTGAATATGTTGGAGAACCTTGGGAAAGCTCTATTCAGGCAAATCAGGACAGGATTGTCTGTCTCTAGGGATGGTTACCTCTGTGGTAATACAAAGACATTTAATGACCTTAAATAATTCACTTCATCATCCTGA
Organism: Aepyceros melampus; assembly: GCA_006408695.1. Taxonomy (NCBI): domain Eukaryota; kingdom Metazoa; phylum Chordata; class Mammalia; order Artiodactyla; family Bovidae; genus Aepyceros; species Aepyceros melampus. Next base: position 24,807 of record SJXQ01000593.1, read on the forward strand.
GCCTTGATTTCCTCATCTCTATAATGAAGGGTTGGATTATAGTGTTCTGTGGTTCCACATGGACCGAGAAGCCTGGCAGGCCACAGTCCATGGGATCACAAGAGTTGGACACGACTCAGCAACTAAACCACTGCCAGCTCCATTTTAATTCTCCAGTTAGTGAACAGAAGGAGAAACTCTAAAATCACAGATTTGGATAAAACCTCCTTAGTAGCAAGAAGTGACATTTGTATTCTATGAACCTTGATTTCTCACCATAGTAAGAGGAGTGTGTATGCATATAGATGGGCTGGTGCCTATCACACCAGCTGTAGTGTGATACACAGATACACACACTGCAGAGTACTACTAGTGAGTCACATTTAAGACACTCTCCTCTATTTTCTGGTAGATTTTGTGATGAAGAAAAATGTGAAATACATAACTTTATGCCCAGGAGGGTGAGAGCAGGGTTTAAAACACTCCAATACTTACTGTAAGATGGTTTACCTATACGAGCCATTATTATCCTGATCTCTGCTAAGAGCTAATGCTGAATTATATTACTTTGAAGCTAAAGAAACATTGCCACCAACCTTAGTGGCTTAGGGATAGAAAACTTTTTATTCCCATTTGGGGAGATTCAGAGAGATTACAAGATTTCCTTATATGACTCATTAAGTAAATGAAGATTTAGGACCAAAAAAGCCCAAGTGTCCTCATTCTCCATGAGGATGTCTCCTCAAATACCGAACGTGAACTTCTTTATGAGTAACAGAGATGTTACAGTAGCAGATGAACATTATAATTTATATGCAGCAATAACTAGAATCTATAGCGGTTTAAGATTCTAAACCAAACTAAATATTGCCATTTATTCAACAATTATTTATTGACCTCTTAGTATGTGTCAGATACTATACAGTTAAAGCAAAAGCAAAAAAAAAAAAAACAAACCTTACCGGCATGCAGCTTGTATTCTCTTGAAAGAAAAAGAAATGAGAGAGCAAATATGTGTACATACAAATAAAATAATTTCAAATAACGATGAGTACCATAAGAAAATAAAATAGGGAAATGTGATAAACAGTGATGACAGGTAGGAAGTATCTATCAGAGTCCCAAAAGGTGTTATGGGTTGAATCGTGTCTTTCCAAAATATATATGAAATCCTACCCCAGTACTTCAGTTTAGTTCAGTTGCTTAGTTGTGTCCAACTCTTTGTGACACCATCGACTGCAGCACGCTAGGCTTCCCTGTCCATCACCAACTCCCAGAGCTTACTCAAACTCATGTCCATTGAATCATTGATGCCATCCAACCATCTCATCCTCTGTCATCCCCTTCTCCTCCCACCGTCAATCTTTCCCAGCATCAAGTTTTTTTCAAATGAGTCAGTTCTTCACATCAGGCGGCCAGAGTATTGGAGTTTCAGCTTCAGCATCAGTCCTTCCAATGAATATTCAGGACTGATTTCCTTTAGGATGGACTGGTTGAATCTCCTTGCAGTCCAAGGGACTCTCAAGAGTCTTCTCCAACATCACAGTTCAAAAGCATCAATTCTTCGGCGCTCAGCTTTCTTATGGTCCAACTCTCACATTCAAACATGACTACTGGAAAAACCAAAGCTTTGACTAGATGGACCTTTGTTGAGAACCCCATAAACAGTATGAAAAGTACCTCAGAATTGGCCTTATTTGGAAATAGGGTCATTGCATGTCCAATTAGTTAAATTCCAACATTAGAGTAATTTCTAATTCTATATGACATAAAGGAGAAATTTGTACCGAGACACACAGGCAGAGAACATCATGTGAAGATGAAGGCAGAGATTGAGGTGATGCTTTTATAAGCCAAGGAATGCCAAAGATTGCCAGCAAACCTTCATCAGCTAGGGGAGAGGCATAAAACAGATTCTCTCTCACAGTTCTCAGAAGCCAGCCCTGTCCACACCTTGGTTTTGGATATCTAACTTCTAGAATTGTGAGACAATAAATTTCTGTTATTTAAGCCACACAGTTTGTGATACTTTGTAATGGCAACCCTAGAAGACTAATACATAATACATAAGAAAATGGATGGCAAACTCAAGGTAAAAGGGATGCAAACAAGGGATGATGAAACACCCTAGACCCCCAAATAGGCTGTTGCTCCTGATCTTAAAGGGATAAAGGGAAGGAGCCATTAGTGGAACCTTATGGGAAGTGTTGGCTATAGAACTTTGGTAAAAGAACATGGCCACCAACAACCAACAACTCAGCATGGGGGGAACCAGGGAAATACCTAGATCTTTCCTTCTGCCCTTCTGCCATTGCTTCTCACTGGCAAAACCCAACAGAAAGAGAGAGCAGAGAGGCCTGGTTGATGCATCTTGTGAAGGTCAGCTTCCTGGGGGACAGGGTGTAATGGAGAAGAGTAGACACTATGTTTGGAGGAACAAATGACAGCTATCTAGCAGGGTTAGGGAGGAGATGGCAGTTGAGCTGAGAACTCAGTGAAACAGCCATCATGGGGAACTGTGTTCCTGCAGAGGGAACAGCAGGTGTAAAGGCCTTGAGGTGGGAGTGAACTAAGTGATTTGAGAAGGAGAGAGCCAGAGTGCTCAGGTGTGGTGAGTGCAGGGGTGCACAGACTTGGTGAACTCCGAGAGATGGGCAACTGTTATAACACTGAGGGCCTCGTTTAGGTGTCAGTGAGAAGGTTAGACTTGAATGGGAAACAAATGGAGAATTTTAAATTATTGAGATGTGATGTGACCTGCATTTTGAGAGGATCACTTTAACTGCTTTGTGGAGTCTGGTTTTAGGAGGGTTAGCGTAGAAGCAGGGTGCTTGCTTAGGGGGTGATAGCAGTACTCAAATGAGACATTATGGTGACTTGGACAAAAGTGGTGGATAAGAAGGTGGAGCACAGGGGACAGAGTGAGGCTCTAGGTTGAAAGAGGGAAGAAAGGATTTGTATTTCAACTTAGGTGGGAAGGAAAGAAAAATGAGGAATCAAGGTTGATGTCTGGGTTTTTGGCTAGAGTAATTCGGTGTTTCATATATACTGAGACAGGGAAATTGGGGAAGAGCAGATTTGAGAGGAAAACTATAAGTTCTGATTGGGATACATTAAGTTTTAAATATCTTATAAACTTCCAAGTAAAGATTACAAGTAGCAGCTGGCAATGAATCTCAAGCTTAGGAGAGAAGTTAGGGCTAGAAATATAAATTTGATGTGTTATTTGAAGCATGTATATGAAATTGGATAGCACTGCCTATTACAAGATTATACGCAGAGAAGAGAGGACTTTTTCTGGCAATATGGAAAGCTAGAGATTCTGAAACCCATGTCTGCTGCGTGACATCTAAAAATACTCAACAACAATGAAAAAAAAAAGCCTTTTGAAATAATCAAATACTCCCTTTAAGAAACTAATGAAAATTCACCAAGGTTAGGAATAAAGAGGAACAGGAGAACCTGGAGGCAAATATTGTGGACTGAGTATTTATGTCCTCCCAAAATTCATATTGAATTTGAAGTCTCAGGCCCCAGTGCGGCTATATTTGGAGATGTGGCCTTGGAGGAAGTAATTAAAGCTAAATGAAGTTGGAAGTGTGGTACTCTGATCTGACTGGATTAGTGTCTTTTTAAGAAGACACTGGAGACATCTGACTTCCTCTACCCACTTCCTCAACCTGAAGAGGCAGTGAGAATGCAGCTATCTGCAATACAGAAAGAGGGTCCTCACAGAAGTCAAATCTGCTAGAACGCTGACTTTGGACTATTAGGCTCTAGAATGGTGAGACAATAAATTGTTTAAACTACTCAGTCGGTGATGTTTTGTTATGGCAGCCTGAGCAGACTAAGACAACAAATGAACCTTGAATCCTTTGCATATATTGAAAGTGTTGGATATGGGTGGTCTAGAGCTTTGGAACATAAGGGATATTGGAGACAAAGTACTGGGTCAGGGCAAGTCATAGATTTATCACATAAATCCAGGAAGTAAGCCAGAAAGAAAAACACCAATACAGTATACTAACACACATATATATGGAATTTAGAAAGATGGTAACGATAACGCTGTATGCGAGACAGCAAAAGAGACACAGATGTATAGAACAGTCTGTTGAACTCTGTGGGAGAGGGCAAGGGTGGGATGATTTGGGAGAATGGCTTTGAAACATGTATAATATCATATGTGAAATGAATCGCCAGTCCAGGTTTGATGCATGATATAGGATGCTCAGAGCTGGTGCACTGGGATGACCCAGAGGGATGGTACGGGGAGGGAGGTGGGAAGGGGATTCAGGATGGGGAACATATGTACACCTGTGGTGGATTCATGTTGATGTATGGCAAAACAAATAAATATTGTAAAGTAATTAGCCTCCAATTAAAATAAATAAATTTATACTTAAAAAAAAAGAACGAGCTATGTCCTTAGGTAAAGGGTGAACTAAAAAAAGAAAACTCCCCTCTCAGAAGCAGACAGCAATATTGAGTGTGGTACTGGAGGGAAGTTAAAGAAAAGAACTGTCTGCTCTAACAATATCTTTCATATTTGGATGAATTTATATTATTTTTGTGGTTCTAAGAATGATAGGCTTGGGACTGTAGTTTAAAGGAGATGCTGGTGTCCTCAGGTACAGAGCAAATGAACACAAATACTCCTTAGAGGACTTTCCCTTTGTTTTAGGCTTTAGAGAATTCCCACAAAGTTCAAGAAAATTTATTTTATTTTTTTATTGTTGAAGTTTAGTTGATTTCAATGTTGTACCAATCTCTGCTGTATAGCAAAATGACTCAGTTATACACATATACTATGTTCTTTTTTTTATGTTCTTTTCCATGATGGCTTATCACCAGCTGAGTATAGTTCCCTGTGCTATACATTAGGACTTATTGTCTCTCCATTCTAAATATAATAGTTTAAATACCAGCACTAAACTCCCAGTTCATCCCTTTCTCTTTCCCTCTCCCCCTCGGCAACTACAAATCTGTTCTCTCTGAGTCTGTTTCTGTTTTGTAGATAGGTTCATTTGTGTCATACTTAAGATTCTATATGTAAGTGATGTCATATGATATATATCTTACTCATTCTGACTTATCTCACTTTTTAGTATGATAATCTCTAAGTCCATCCATGTTTCATTCTTTCTGATGGCTGGGTAGTGTTCCATTGTATAAATGTACCACATCTTTATTCAGTCACTTGTTGATGGACATTTAGTTTGCTTCCATGTTTTGGCTATTGTGTACAGTGTTGCTGTGAATATTGGGGCACATATATCTTTTTGTATTATAGTTTCATCTGAACATGTACCCAGGAGTGGGATTATAGGATCATATGGCAACTTCATCTTTAGGTTTTTGGGAACATCCACATGGTTTTCCATAGTGGCTGTACCAACTTTCTCACAGCAGTTTAGGAGAGTTCCCTTTTCTCTGCTCCATCTGTAGCATTTGTTATTTGCAGACTTTTTAGTGATGGCCATTCTGACTGGTGTGAGGTGCTACCTAATTGTAGTTTTCATTTGCATTTCTTTAATAACTAGTGATGTTAAGCACATGCAAATTAAGAAGAATACATTTGAATCAGTTCTAATGAGATGGATGAAACTGGAGCCAATTATACAGAGTGAAGTAAGCCAGAAAGAAAAACACCAATACAGTATACTAACACATATATATGGAATTTAGAAAGATGATAATGATAACCCTGTATGCGAGACAGCAAAAGAGACACAGATGTATAGAACGGACTGTTGAACTCTGAGGGAGAGGGAGAGGGTGGGATGATTTGGGAGAATGGCACTGAAACATGTATACTATCATGTAAGTATACTAACACATATATATGGAATTTAGAAAGATGATAATGATAACCCTGTATGCGAGACAGCAAAAGAGACACAGATGTATAGAACGGACTGTTGAACTCTGAGGGAGAGGGAGAGGGTGGGATGATTTGGGAGAATGGCACTGAAACATGTATACTATCATGTAAGAAGCGAATCGCCAGTCTATGTTCAATACAGGATACAGGATGCTTGGGGCTGGTGCACCGGGATGATCCAGAGAGATGATATGGGGTGGGAGGTGGGAGGGGGGGTTCAGATTGGGAACTCAGGTACATCCGTGGCGGATTCATGTCAATGTATGGAAAAACCAATACAGTATTGTAAAGTAATATAAAGTAAAAAAAAAAAAAAAAACTAAATAGATCTTAAGGGGAACATTGGTGAAAGGATTTTCATTTTTGGGGCTGATGTTTGCTGCTAAATCTCCACATTCCCTGCCCTTATAATGAATATAGCTAGTGTATAGGAGAAATAAGTATTAACCTTTAAGATTAATCATGTTAACCTTGGGTTAAATAAATTCCTTTCTTGATTGTAACTCACTACACCCTCACCCTATAGGAATGCAACTTTATTTGGAGGGTGGTGCCTGGTTTAAGAAAAAGCACCCTTGGAAAAAATAAGTTTTTGGTTATCAGAAAGAAAGGGTCATAAAATGTCACCAGGCCTCATGGCCAGAAGATGATGTAAAACCCCTAAGACCTTTTTGTATACATTTATATGAAGCACCTGATCTTGATAAAGGTCAGGACTGCTGACCCCTGCGTGACTTTAAAAATTTCCATTTTTCTCTATGTGTAACAAAAGGTATATAAGCAAACCTGAAAATAAAGAAAACGGATCAGTTTCCGGAAACACACACACACACACACACACACACACACACACAAGAAAATGAGCTATGTGGAACAAGGGTAGTGGAAATGATAAGCAGAATTAGAATGGTAAGATATTAAAATTTGAAATTATTAGATATAGAATATAGAAATGTATGTTATTGCTTAACAAAATAAAAGGAGGAAATAAAATCTGACAAAGAAATAAAAGACTACCAAATTGGACAAATAGATTGAAAAAAACCCCCAAATTGAATTTCCAGGAATAAAACATATAATCATAAATCATATAACAGACACTGGGGCTTCCCTGATAGCTCAGTAGTGGGGCTTCCCAGATGGCTCAGTGGTAAAGAATCGGTCTGCCAATGCAGGAGATGCAGGAAATATGGGTTTGGTCCCTAGGTTGAAAAAATTCCCTGGAGGAGGAAATAGCAACCCATCCAGCATTTTTGCTTGAAAAAATCTTATGAGTTGCAGAGTCAGACATGACTGAGTTACTGAGCACACACACACCAGACACTAGTGGTAGGGTTTACTGCAATGAACATAAACAAAAATACTTGACCTCATACAACTTACCCTCTAGGTAAGGAACTAAAAGTTAAAACATATTGGAAGGGTTCAAGAGCAGACAATTCAAGCTGAAGTAAGAATTAATGAAGTGAAAAATAGATCTAAAGAAATAACAGAATTCTGCCTAGAAATATAAGGATGTGAAAAATGTGACAGAGATTAAATGTTAGGGAGGATAAGTAAGAAAGTAAAAAAGATTGTAAAGTTACAAAAGGAAATAACAGAGTATGTGAAAACCAATTTCAAAAGTTAATGGTTGGTACTTTGTTAAAAGCCATGATTTTTCAGGATTGTGTTATGGAAGGAAGATGTTAAAAGTAGCCTGAGAGAGAAGACATTTCATAATCCAAGGAATGACAGTGATATTGACACTTGACCTCTAAAAAGTGGGATCCAAAAGATATGGAGTAATATCTTCAGTGTGTTGAGGCAAATTTACCAGGACCTGGAATATATGTATATTCAGCAAAATTATGTTTCAAGAATGAAAGTGTTAGTCATGTCCAAACTCTTTGTGACCCCATGGACTATAGCCTGCCAGGCTCCTCTGTCCATGAAATTTTCCAGGCAAGAATACTGGAGTGGATTGCCATTTCCTTCTCCAGGGGATCTTCCCTACCCGGGGATCAAACCTGGGTCTCCAGCATTGCAGGCAGATTCTTTACCACTGTGACACCTGGAAAGCCCATAATCTTCAAGAATGAAGATTAATTAAAAACCTTTCAGTAATAGAAAGATGGAGTTTACCAAAGAAGTGCCCAAAGCAATTTCTAAAAGATGTACTTCAGGAAGAAGGAGAAAATGATCCTCAAAAATGGTCTGAAATGTAAGATAAAATAGTGAGTGAAGATTATGGTAAACATATAGGAATATATAAACAAAAGTTAAATTAAGAAAAAGCTACGATATAGTACCACAGTTTCATGATAAGTAAGGCGATTGTATTTAAAGCACTCCAAAATTTTTATATTTGTTTGTAAGGTGTATAAAAACTAATTTTATTTTCTATTAAGCTAAGTGGCCATTTATAGTCTAGTGATTAAGAAAATAGAGATAAGTTGTGTATCTTTCAAGCCAGTAGAAGACAAAAAAGAATGAGAAAAATATCTACAGTCAATTTAAATATAAGAAGGAAATATGAGAAAGGAGGAAAAAAGGAGAAAAATAGCAAGAAACAAAGGGCAGAAAAAATGAAAGCTTGAAATACTATGGAAAAATACATCAAAATATGTCAGTAATCACAATATATTTACATGGTCTTAATTCTGCAGTTGAAAATTATAGATTGTCAGAATAGCTTTTTAAAAAACTTTTATTTATTTGGCTACCTTGGGTTAGTTGAGCAGGCAGGATCTTTTAGTTACAACACACAAACTCTTAGTTGCAGCATGTGGGATCAAGTTCCTAGGTCCCCTGCACTGGGAGCATGAAGTCTTAATCACTGGACCACCAGGGAAGTTCCCGGAATAGTTTTTTAAAAACATACCTATATATTGTTAATTAGATATACAGTTATGACATAAGGACAAAATAAGGTTAAGATAGAATGGAAAAGATATTTCAAGTTATATAATCAAAAGAAACGTGGTGCATTATCATATCTAACTAGATTATGAAGAAATATATAATACAAACATTAAAGGATTCAGTTCAGTTCAGTTGCTCAGTCATGTCCGACTCTTTGCGACCACATGAATCGCAGCACGCCAGGCCTCCCTGTCCATCACCAACTCCCAGAGTTCACTCAGACTCACATCCATCGAGTTAGTGATGCCATCGAGCCATCTCATCCTCTGTCGTCCCCTTCTCCTCCTGCCCCCAGTTCCTCCCAGCATCAGAGTCTTTTCCAATGAGTCAACTGTTCACATGAGGTGGTCAAAGTACTGGAGTTTCAGCTTTAGCATCATTCCTCCAAAGAAATCCCAGGGCTGATCTCCTTGAGAATGGATTGGTTGGCTCTCCTTGCAGTCCAAGGGACTCTCAAGAGTCTTCTCCAACACCACACTTCAAAAGCATCAATTCTTCAGTGCTCAGCTTTCTTCACGGTCCAACTCTCACATCCATGCGTGCCCACAGGAAAAACCATAGCCTTGACTAGATGGACCTTAGTCGGCAAAGTAATGTCTCTGCTTTTGAATATGCTATCTAGGTTGGTCATAACTTTTCTTCTAAGGAGTAAGCATCTTTTAATTTCATGTCTGCAGTCACCATCTGCAGTGATTTTGGAGCCCAAAAAAATAAACTCTGACACTGTTTCCCAATTTATTTCCCATGAAGTGATGGGACCAGATGCCATGATCTTCATTTTCTGAATGTTGAGCTTTAAGCCAACTTTTTCACTCTCCACTTTCACTTTCATCAAGAGACTTTTTAGTTCCTCTTCACTTTCTGCCATAAGGGTGGAGTCATCTGCATATCTGAGGTTATTGATATTTCTCCCGGCAGTCTTGATTCCAGCTTGTGTTTCTTCCAGTCCAGCATTTCTCATGATGTACTCTGCATAGAAGTTAAATAAGCAGGGTGACAATATATAGCCTTGACATACTCCTTTTCCTACTTGGAAACAGTCTGTTGCTCCATGTCCAGTTCTAACTGTTGCTTCCTGACCTGCATACAGATTTCTCAAGAGGCAGGTCAGGTGGTCTGGTATTCCCATCTCTTTCAGAATTTTCCACAGTTTATTGTGATCCACACAGTCAAAGTTTTGGCATCATCAGTAAAGCAGAAATAGATGTTTTTCTGGAACTCTCTTGCTTTTTCAATGATCCAGCAGATGTTGGCCATTTGATCCCTGGTTCCTCTGCCTTTTCTAAAACCAGCTTGAACATCTGGAATTTCACAGTTCACGTATTGTTGAAGCCTGGCTTAGAGAATTTTGAGCATTACTTGATTAGCATGTGAGATGAGTGCAATTGTGTGGTAGTTTGAGCATCTTTGGCATTGCCTTTCTTTGGGATTGGTATATAATAATAATAAAAATTTTCAAACAAATAGTCCTGTTTGAATGCTTTGAATAATATGTTTTCTAAATATATTAAGTATGTAGATGATAGGTAGGTGCTAAAATAATCAAACAAAAGCAATAGACTAATATGTAATCATAGTGGGAGATTTTGCCCATCTATTTGCCATAAAGTGATGGGACTGGATGCCATGATCTTAGTTTTCTGAATGTTGAGTTTTAAGTCAATTTTTTCACTCTCCTCTTTCATTCTAATTAAGAGGCTTTTTAGTTCCTCTTCACTTTCTGCCATTAGAGTGGTATCATCTGCCTATCTAAGGTTATTGATATTTCTTCCAGAAATCTTGATTCCAGCTGTGCTTCATTCAGCCCAACATTTCACATGATGTACTCTGCATATAAGTTAAATAAGCAAGGTGGCAATTCACCTTTTACAATTTGGAACCAGTCCATTGTTCCATGTCCAGTTAAAACTGTTTCTTCTTGACCTGTATACAGATTTTTCACGAGGCAGGTTAGGTGGTCTGGTATTCCCATCTCTTGAAGAATTTTCCACAGTTTTTTGTGATCCACACAGTCAAACGCTTTAGCATAGTCAATGAAGCAGAAGTAGATGCTTTCCTGTAATTCCCTTGCTTTCTCTATGAGCCAAAAGATGTTGGCAATTTGACCTCTGGTTCCTCTGCCTTTTCTAAATCCAGCTTGTACACCTGGAAGTTTTCAGTTCACATACTGTTGAAGCCTAGCTCGAAGGATTTTGAGCGTAACCTTGCCAATATATGAAATGAGTGCAATTGTACAGTAGTTTGAACATTCTTTGGCATTGCTCTTCTTTGGGATTGAAATCGAACTGGCCTTTTCCAGTCCTGTGGCCACTGCTAAGTTTTCCAGATCTGCTCGTGTATTAAATGCAGCATCACTTTAACAGGATCATCTTTTAGGATTTGGAATAGCTCAACTGGAATTCTAACACCTCCACTAGCTTTTTTGTATAATGCTTTCTAAGGCCTACTTAATTTTATATTCCTGGATGTCTGGCTCTAGGTGAGTGAACACATCATTGTGGTTACGCAGGTCCTTAAGACTTTGTACAGTTGTTCTCTGTATTCTTGTTACCTCTTCTTAAGCTCTTCTGCTTCTGTTAGGTCCATACCATTTCTGTTCTTTATTGTGCCCATCTTTGCATGAAATATTCCCTTGGTATCTTTGATTTCTCGAAGAGACCTCTAGTTTTCCCCATTCTATTTCTTTGCATTGTTTACTTAGGAAAGCTTTCTTATCTCTCCTTGCTATTCTCTGGAACTCTGCATTCAGTTGGGTATTTCTTTCCCTTTCTCTTTTAAAGCCTTCACTCCTCTTTTTATCTCAGGTATTTGTAAGGCCTCCTCAGACAACCATTTTGCCTTATTGCATTTCTTTTTCTTTGAGATAGTTTTGGTCACTGCCTCCTATACAATGTTATGAGCCTTTGTCCATAGTTCTTCAGGCATTCTGTCTAACAGATCTAATCTCTTGAATCTATTTGTCACTTCTACTGTATAGTCATAGGGGATTTGATTTAGGTCATAGCTGAATGACCTAGTGGTTTTCCCTACTTTCTTCAATTTAAGTCTGAATTTTGCAATAAGGAACTCCTGATCTGAGCCACAGTCAGCTCTTGGTCTTGTTTTTGCTGACTGTGTACAGCTTCTCCATCTTCAGCTGTGAAGAATATAATCAGTCTGATTTCAGTATTTACCATCTGGTGATATATATGTGTAGAGTCATCTCTTGTGTTGAAAGAGCGTGTTTGCTATGACCAGTGTGTTCTCTAGTCAAAATTTGGTTAGCCTTTGCTTAAAAAGGCTTATAATTGGCTTAAAACTCAACATCCAGAAAACTAAGATCATGGCATCTGGTGCCTTCACTTCACGGCAAATAAATGGGGAAAAAATGGAAACAGTGACAGATTTTATCTTCTTGAGCTTCAAAATCACTGCGGATGGTGACTGTAGCCTTGAAGTTAAAAGATGCTGCTTGTTGGAAGAAAAGTTATAACAAACCTTGACAGCATATTAAAAGGCAGACAGCATATATAAAGGTCCATACAGTCAAAGCTATGGTTTTACCAGTACTCATGTATGGATGTGAGAATTGGACTGTAAAGAAGGCTGAGCACCAAAGAACTGATGCTTTCAAACTGTGGTGCTGGAGAAGACTCTTCAGAGTCCCCTGAATTGCAATGTGATCAAACCAGTCAATCCTAATTGAAATCAGTCCTGAATATTCACTGGAAGGACTGATGCTGAAGCTGAAATTCCACTACTTTGGCCACCTAATGTGAAGAGCCTACTCGTTGGAAAAGACCCTGATGCTGGGAAAGATTGAGAGCAGGAGGAGAAGAGGGTGATAAAGGTTGAGATGGTTGGGTGGCTTTACTGACTCAATGGACATGATTTTGAGCAAGTTCCAGGAGATGGTGAAGGACAGGGAAGATTGGCATGCTACAGTCTGTGGGATTGCAAAGAGTTGTATACAACTTATTGACTGAACAACATTTGTGAGATTTTAATACATATGTCTCAGTTTTCGATAGATCAAGAAGACAGAAGTCACTGTAGACAGAGAAAATTTAAAGAGCAAAACATTCTTGATCTCAAGTACAGATATAGGATTCTGTACTTAATAATTGGAGAATGTGTCTCTTTTTAAGAACCTTTAGTTTAAAAACAGACTATTTATTAGGCCATAAAATAAATATTGACACATTTCAAAGAATCAGTATCCTATAGAACTCATTTTCTTTTTTTTCTATTTTATATATATTTTTTAATTTTAATTAATTTTAATTTTTTAGTTTGTTTTGCTTTACAGTACTGTATTCGTTTTGCTATACATTGACATGAATCAGCCACGAGTGGACGTGAACTCCCAATCCTGACCCCCACCTCCCCCCTCCCGCCCCACACCATCTCTCTGGATTATCCCCGTGCATCAGTCCCAAGCATCCTGCATCCTGCATCGAACCTAAACCGGCGATTCGTTTCACTTATGATATCATACATGTTACACTGCCACTCTCCCAAATCATCCCACCCTCTCCCTCTCCCACAGAGTCCAAAAAGGCTGTTCTATACATCTGTGTCTCTTTTGCTGTCTTGCGTACAGGTTTATCATTACCATCTTTCTAAATTCCGTATATATGTGTAAGTATACTGTATTGTTGTTTTTCTTTCTGAGTTACTTCACTCTATAATCGGCTCCAGCTTCATCCACCTCATTAGAACTGATTCAAATGTATTCTTTTTAATGGCTGAGTAATACTCCATTGTGTATATGTACCACAGCTTTCTTATCCATTCATCTGCTGATGGACATCTAGGTTGCTTCCATGTCCTGGCTATTATAAATAGTGCTGTGATGAACATTGGGATACATGTGTCTCTTTCAATTCTGGTTTCCTTGGTGTGTATGCCCAGCAGTGGGATTGCTGGGTCATAAGGCAGTAGAACTCATTTTCTTACTAATGCATTCAAAAGCAAATTGCTAAATTAAAAACATGTGATATAAAATTCAAAATTAACCTTCTAAATATCTCAAGTATCAGTGACAATATAATAGAACTAAAAGGTCATGAGAGTGCTACATAACTGGATTTACCGTTTTTTTTTTTGGCTGTGCTGTGTGGCTTGCGGGATTTTAGTCTCTGACCCCAGGGATTGAACTTGGGCCCTTTTTTGCTGAAAGTTCTTACTTTCATTTCAGGTTCAAAGGATTGATTAAATAAATAAGCCACTCGTTCTATACAAATAAATAATACTAGTATTTATTAGTGAATTATGTAGCTTCCTTTCAATATACTAACATTAAAAGGAAAGAGAAATAGAAACAGCAGAGGATATATCACCAAATTGGGTTTTGACCAATATCCAGACTTAAACAGTGCTGAAAAGTCCCATATCATAGCATATCTGGAGTTCCAACTGGGAAAAGGTCCCAGGCAGCATGTCTGCTCTGTAGGTGAGACTTAAAAAATAGCAGTTCGGGGTTCTGGATTATAATCCCAGGGTGAAAACTGATAACGTCATCAGTCTGTAAGCAAAACTGCAGGTCTGGTATTATGTTAATCTTTTTTTTACAATGCTGTTTGCTTTGTTCTTTGTATCTTGGAAGTTTGTTAAGTCCCAGGAGTGGTTGGCCCGATCCCCTCCAGGGGTTCCACAAATTCCAAGACCCACCGTCTGTCTATCTATGGTGCCTTTCGACCAGCACTCATAGCAGATGTGACTGATACAGCAATAGAGCAGTAGTCAGGGCAGTATTTCGGTAGGTCAGAAGCAAGGTCAGAGGCTTGCTCTGCTCTCTTGCCTCTGAAGCCTGAACAAGACTGTCTCCATTTTATTTCCTGAACCGGCCCTCAGCAGTGAGAATGCAGAATCCTAACCACTGTTCACCGGAAATTCCCCATATTTACCTTTAAAACTTAGAGAAAACATATTAGCTGATTTTTTAAAAAGTTTATTATTTATTTGATCACACAGCATGTGGAATCTTAGTTCCTCAACCAGGGATCAAACCTACATCCCCTGCATTGAGGACATAGAGTTGTAACCACTGGACTGCCAGGGAAGTCCCTTAGCTGTTTATTTTGGAAAAGAAGAAAGATTGGAAATGAGATGAGCATTCAACTTAAGGCATGGGGAAGAGAAAAGCTATAAATTGTAAGAAAGCAGAAGGAAGAAATCTCAAAGACTAAAGCAGAAAGTAGATGGAAGGCAAAGATAGACTGAATGGATGAACAAATTAAAAGTTGATTCTTTAAAAGTACTGATAAGATGGTAAACAGGCACATAAAAAGATGGTCAAAATTGCTAATTGTTGGAGAAATGCAAATCAAAACTACAGTCAGGTATCACTTCACATCAGTCAGAATGGCCATCGTCAAAACATCTACAAATAACGAATGCTGAAGAGGGGGTGGAGAAAAACCCTCCTATGCTGTTGATGGGAATGTAAACTGATACAGCCATAATGGAAAACAGTAGGAAGGTTCCTCAAAAAACTAGAAATAAAGTTGTTGTATGGTCTTACAGTCCCACTCCTGGCATATATCTGGAGGAAACTCTAATTTAAAAAGATATATTCACTCCTACGTTCATAGCAGCATTGTTTACAATAGTCAAGACTTGGAAGCAACCTAAATGTCCTTCAACAGATGAATGCGTAAAGAAGAGGTTGTATATGTATATATAGGTATATATAATATATATAAGGTAGTGTGTATATATACATATATATGTATGTATATTTATACACACACAATGGAGTATTATTACTCAGCCATAAAAAGGAATGAAATAATGCCATTTGTAGCATCATGGATGGACCTAGAGATTATCATTCCAAATGAGTAAGTCAGAAAGAGAAATACAAATACCACATGATATCACTTGTATGTGTAATCTAAAATATACATAAATGAATTTATCTACAAAGGAGATTCATGGACATATAGAAAGCAAACTTATGGTTATCAACGGGATAAGGGGTATGGATAAATTAGGAATTTGGAATTAATAGATATATAAACAACAAGAATCTATATGTAAAATAGATAAACAGCAAGGACCTTGGCACAGGGAATATCAATATCTTGTAATAACCTATAATAGAAAAGAACCGAAAAGAGTACACCTGAAATGTAAATCAGCTACACTTCAATTTAGAAAGCTCTTAAAAATAATTAAAGTGCTAATATAACTGACAAACTCCTAGTAAAATTAATCAATAAAAAATAGAATACAAAAATTAAACAATGATTTGACTGTGGATTTCTTATCAGAAAAACCTAAAAGGCCAGAAGATAGTGGACCAATATAATTAAAGTACTAAGAGAAAAGGATTGTCAGCTCTGAATTCTACAACCAGCAAAAGTAAATATCCTTTAGGAATGTAAGCAAAATGGAGATAGTCTCAGGTGAAGAGAAAACAGAATTGTCAGCATGATATTTATTCTAAAAGAAATGCTGAAATTCTGAAGTTCTTCAGACTGGAGGGAAATGATAACCTGGGAGAAACATGGAATTTTAAGAATACAGGAAAAACAACATAAATAAATGGCAAATATTTGGATGTATAGGCTGTTTTTCTTATTTTAAGATCTTTAAATACATGTGACAGTTGAACAGAAAGTGTAACATTGTTTGATAGGGGTTTCATTGTAGTACAAATGATGACTATAATATAAAGAAGCAAGAGTGAAGGGTCCATGTGGTTGGAAAGCTTTTACATTTTGTTTGAGGTGGCAAAATATTAACTCTAAGTAGATTAAGAGAGGTTTGTGTGTTACAATCACTATAGCAACTACTAAAACAGTAACACCAAGAGATATATCCTCTTGATAATCATAGAAGAAATAGAAAATCATCAAGGATATAGGAGACTTGGAATTCTTTCAAGGACACACAAAACATTTGGTTAGAGATAGAATTATTATAAAACAAATCTTAAATTTTTAAAAGACTAGAAATCATACAGAATAGTTTTTGTGGTCAATAGTTTATGTGGCCTTTTTGATAAAAGTCAAGAAAGTATAGTTTTTTTTCAACAAATGATGCTGAAACAATTACATATCTATGCAAAAACATCACCTGAACCCATGCCTTATACTTCATACAAAAATTAACTGAAATGCATCATAGAGCTAAATATAAAACAAAATATATGTACTTTCCATGAGAAAACATAGGAGAAAACTCTTTGTGAATTGAGAATTCTTAGACACCAAAAACATTATCCATAAAAAACAACAAAAACAAAAAAAACCCTGGGACTTCCCTCGCAAGAAACTAAGATCCTGCATGCCACACAGAATAGCCAAAAAATAAAAGGAACAAAAAAAACTGATAAATTAGACTTAATCAAAACTAAAAACCTTTGCTCTCCAACAGATAACTACCAGAATGAAATAGAAAGTCACAGACTAGGAGAAAATATTTGTAAATTATGTGTCTGAAAAAGCACCTGTGTTCAGAAAGTAAATAAAGAACTCTCACAACTAAATGGTGAAAGACAAACAGCCCAATTATTAATATAAATAAACAGGCAAAGGATTTGAACAGTCAGTTCACCAAAGAAGACATACATGGCAAATAAGCACATGGAAAGATGCTTACCATCATTAGTCATGAGGAAAATGCTAATTGAAATAATAATTAGATACCAGCATACACTATTAGAATGGCTAAAAGAAAAGAAACAGAAGCCTAACAATCTCAGGTAATGGCTTGATACAGATCACAACAAAATGACACTGTCTTGGAAAACAGTTCAGTTGTTCCTTACACTTGATCTTAGCCAAAAGGCCGAGAAGTGATCAGTTGTTTCTTACAATAATAAGCATACACTTAACCAATGTCCTAGTAATCTCACTCCTGTGTGTTTACCCAAGAGAATGAAAATGTATGTTCACACAAAACCTACATGTGAATGTTTTTGGCAACTTTACTCATAATTGCTCACATTGGAAGCAATCCAGATGTCCTTCAATTGGCGAATGGATAAACAAACTGCAGTACATCTATACAGTGGAATGCTACTCAACAATAAAAAGTAATGAACTACTGGTGTTTGTAAACAGAAATGGATCTTAGTTGCATTATTCTGAATGATAGAAGTCATAGGTGTAGTAAGGCTGCATATTCCTTGGTACCGTTTAAATGGCATCTGGAAAAGACAGAACTATAGTGCTCACCATGGTTTGAAGTAAAGGGGTGGGACTGACTACAAAAAGATAGCTTAAGAAATTTTGGGAGGTGATCAAACTATTCTGTACTTGCTTGTCATCATAGTTACAAGACTATGCATTTTTTAATTTTGAAGTAAAGTGAATTGAAGTGAAGCCGCTCAGTCGTGTCCGACTCTTTGCAACCCCATGGACTGTAGTCCACCAGGCTCCTCCGTCCATGGGATTCTGCAGGCAAGAATACTGGAGTGGGTTGCCATTTCCTTCTCCAGGGGATCTTCCCAACCTAGGGATCGAACCCAGGTCTCCTGTATTAGAGGCAGACGGTTTAACCTCTGAGCCACCAGGGAAGCCCCGATTTTTTTTTTTAATTTTAGTGGACATAAATTAAAAATTTAATATGAAAAAAGCTCAGGAGTGTTGGCAGGGAGAGATAATTTATTGCTTATATGATGTATTAGGGAAGACTGAGGAAGTGACTTTAACCTGAGCTGTGAAGGATGGAGATGAGTTGGCTAGGAGAAAAGGGAGGGAAAGAAGATTACAGGCAGAGGAAATAGCTTAAATAATAGATGTGCTTGACCAGACAAGTAAGTACTTTGGTTCTCAAAAGCTTAGAGAAAACCAGTGTGGTTGTAGCCCAGAGCAGTAGGGCAAGAGTGTTGAGAGGTAGGATTTAGAAGAGAAGGCTTTTTAGGCCTTTTAAAGATTTTGGCTTCTATTTGAAAACAGTGAGATTTTGCTAGCAATTAGGAGTAGATTGAGTAGATTAAGAATTGTACTCTAAAATAGGGTGCATGTTGGAGAACACATTGGAGAGGAGAGAAAGTAGAAGCTGGAAGATTTGCTTGGTGGATTGACAGTCCCAGCATACATGGAAAAATGGTCTGGAAATAATCCTCTCATAGATTATATGTAATTTGCACCCTCCTGGGAAAAACTAGCATGTCTAATAAATGGTTATGACAGTTTCTAATGAATTTTGATGAAATGAGGACTTGTTCTGGTTAACTAGTGACATACACAGTTAATTATCAGCTGTTTATCAGGGATCTACTGACCTTCAACCAGATTGTTCTTCCCTTCTATATGTAATCCATTTTCTTTTCCTAGGAAATTTCCTTATTAGAAATAAATATTTTAATTGATCTAAAAAGAACATTTTTTTCTTGCATGTGTGCAAGAGTATAAAAAAATGTTGACATGTTTATTTTTTAAAAAGTTTTTAGCAAAGTTTCTTGGTATAAAATACCCCAATATTAATTGCCTTCGTGAATATCATCAATCAACTACTAATAAACTTAAATTCTAAAAGATGCCATTTATATAAATAGCAATTAAAGATAAGGAATTTGGGAATAAATATAACAGAAGTTCTTATATACAATGGAATATTGTGCATGCATCCTTAGTCATGTCCAACTTTTTGTGACCCTATAGGGCTCCTTTGTCCATAGGATTCTTCAGGCAAGAATACTGGAGTGGGCTGCCATTTCCTCTTTAAGGGTTTTCCTGACTCAGGAATCGAACCTGAGTCTCCTGAGTCTTCTGCTTTGACAGGCAGATTCTTTACCACTGAGTCATCTGGGAAGCCCAGTACTCAGCCATAACAAAGGACAAAATATGCTATTTGCAGCAACATGGATGGACCTAGTGACTAATACTGAGTGAAAGACAGAAAGACAAATATATGATATTGCTTATAAGTGGACTCTAAAATAACAGTACAAATGAACTTATTTACAAAACAGAAGTAGCGCCATGGATATAGAAAACAAACTTATGGTTACCAGAGGATAAAGTAGGGGAAGGGTAATTGGGAAATTGACACTGACATATATGCACTACTGTATACAAAATAGATAACTAATAACCTGCTGTATAGCACAGGGAACTCAATACTCTGTAATGGCCTATGTGGGAAAAGAATCTAAAAGAAAAAAAAAAGAGTGGATATATAAATGTATAACTGATTTACTTTGCTGCACACCTGAAACTAACACAGCATTACACAACTATACCCCAATAAAAATTTTAAAAATGAGATACAAACTACTATGCATAAAATAAGCTATAAGAGTATGTTGTACAGCACAGGGAATTATAGCCATTATTTTACAATAACTTTAAATGAAGTATAATCTATAAAAATATTGAATCTCTATGTTGTATACCTTAAACTAGTATATTACAAATCAGCTATACTTCAATTAAAAAAAAATACAGAATGTCACTATGAAGAAATTGTATAACTTTATTAAAGGTATGTTAGTTTCCTAGGACAGCCATAGCAAAGTGCCACAAATTAGTAGATTAAAATAACAGAAATTTATTCTGTCACAGTTCTTTCTGGCAAACATCCAAAATCAAGATGTTAGCAGGCCTGCAGTCCCTCTGAAAGCTTTAGAGGAGAATCCTTCCTTGCCTTTTCCAGCTTCTGGTAGCTCTGGGTGTCCCTTGGCTTGCAGCTGAATAAATTCTATTTCTGCCTCTGCCTTCATATGGCCTGCCTTCGATGTCTGTCTTCTCTTCTGTATCTTAGACACTTGCTACTAGATTTAAGACCTACCTGGATAATCCAGGGTGATAGCATCTTGAGTTCTTTAATCTGCAAAGACCTTTTTTTTTTCAAATAAGATCACATTTACAGGTTCCAGGGGTTCATACATGGACATATCTTTTGGGGGCCATCATTCAGAAATAACCAAATAAATGGAGGGATGTAATATGTTCAGACTAATGACAAAAACAATTTCAATTTCTGCCAAATTTATCTTGCAAAATTGATTCAATGTCATATCCCCAAAGGTTTTTTAGATGGAAGTTAACTAATTGGTTTAAAAAGGGCAAATAATCAGGATACTCTCTAACAAACAAACAAACAAAAAGCTGAATGAGGAGATGTGACAACTAGATATAAAGATTTATTTCAAACTTATTTCCAATAAATGTTTTAGTATACTATAAAAGATCACATGACATTGGCACAAAGATAAAAGAAACTGACCAATGGAGCAGAAATTAATGTACACATGTATTGAAACCCAATATATGGAAGATGTGGCATTGAAGATCTATGGGGAAGGAATGATTTTTAAAGAGATGTTCCTGGAGCAATAGGTTATCCACACTGAAAAAACTGAAATCAGATCCCTACCTCACAGGATCTCCAAATATCTATTCCAGATGCATTAAAGCCTTAAATGTAAAAGTCAAAACTTTAACACTGTTTGAAGAAAACACAGAAAATTATGATGACTGAGAAAGAAATGATTTATTAAGCATGAAGTGATAATACTAACAATAAAAGATAAAAATGATCAATGTTATTGCATGAAAATTAAGAATCTTTTGTAAATGAGAAGATATCTTAAAGAGAATAAAAACATGCTGAAAACTTAGAGAAGACATTGGAACATGTACAACAAAAGACTGATTTCCAGACTATATACAGAATTTCTAAAAAAACTAAAAGACCAACAAAATATACATGTATATTATATCCACATATATTACTATATGGGCTTTGCAGGTGGCAATAGTGGTAAAGAACCCGTCTGCCAAAGCAGGAGATGTAAGAGATATGGGTTCGATTCCTGGGTTGGGAAGATCCCCTGGAGGAGGGCATGGTAACCCACTCCAGTATTCTTGCCTGGAAAAATTCCATGGACAGAGGAGGCTGGCAGGCTACAGTCCATGGGGTCACAAAGAGTCGGACATGACTGAAGTGATTTAGCACAGCACAGCAGCACTTATTACTATTTATTATTGTTGTTCAGTTGCTAAGTTGTATCTGACACTGCAACCTTGTGGACTGTTGCATGCCAGGCTCCTCTGTCCTCCATTGTCTCCTAGAGTTTCTCAAATTCATGTCCCTTGAGTCACTGATGCTATCTAACCATTGCATCCTCTGCCGCCTCCTTCTCCTTTTGCCTTCAGTCTTTCCCAGTGTCAGGGTCTTTTCCAGTGAGTTAGCTCCTCACATCAGATGGCCAAAGTATTGGAGCTTCAGCATCAGTCCTTCCAATAAATATTTCAGGGTTGATTTCCTTTAGGATTGACTGGTTAGAATATACTCTAATAGATATAATAGCTATATATAATATAGATGTATTAAATATAATCTATATAATACATATATACTAGAATAGCTGTATCTATTAGATTAATTTTAATATAAAATTGGGCAAAATGCCTAAGCAGGCATTCTAAAGAGGAAATATGAATAAAAAATATGTTCAATCTCATTATTAATTATGAAAATACAAATGAAACATTAATAATATATCACAGTGGCAAAAGTTTATAAATTGTATAACATTATATTCTGCTGGGTCTGAGGAACAACAGAAACTGTTGGTGGTGATAGTGGATATTGGCATAAGCATTTTGGATCATGGCTCAGACAGTAAAGAATCTGCAATTCAGGAGACCTGGGTTCAATCTCTGGGTCAGGAAGATCCCCTGGAGAAGGGAATGTCTACCCACTCCAGTATTCTTGCCTGGAGAATTCCATGGACAAAGGAGCCTGGCAGGCTACAGTCCATGGGATTGCAAAGAATTGAACATGACTGAGCAACTTTCATCTTTATTGTGGTATTATCTAGTAAATTTCAACTTGTACATACTGTATGACTCAGAGATTCTCTTCTCAGGGGTACATTCTGGGGCTTAGAGAACCTCTCAGCCTGTTGACAGCAGACATGTACAAGAATGTTTACAGAAGCAAGGTTTCTAACGACAAGTAACTGAAATCTACACACTCATCCATCAGTAGGAAAATAGATGGAGGAAGATGCTGTCATAGGGTGGGACATTGGAGAACCATGAAGAAGGGTGAACTGTAGCTGCTCAGCTAAGCATGAAGGACTGTTTAAAACTTATGTTAAATGAAGAAAAAAAGAATGACTTAGAGGAATATAGTAATATTTTATAATGTTTGGTGGTGGTGGTTTAGTGACTTTTTGAGACCCTATGGATTATAGCCTGCCAGGCTCCTTTGTCCATGCAATTTCCCAGGAAAGAATACTGGAGTAGATTGCCATTTCCTTCTCCAGGGGATCTTCCCAACCCAGGAATAGAACCCTCCTATTTTGCATTGCAGGCCGTCTACTGCATTGCAGGTGGATTCTTTACTAGTGAGCCACCAAGGAAACCCCAACATTTTAGATTTTATAAAGTTTACAAGCAAAAAACTGAAAGACATTTTGCATTTCATAAATTGGGCAGCAGGCGGAGCTACCACTGAGCAGAAGTTAAGTGCAGAATTCACCTCAAGTGCAAATTTAAGGAGTGTCAAAAAAGTAATAAAGATAAATCATATTTTAATACTATATTAAATAAATCAAATTGGCAAACCACAACCCTCAGGTCAGACATCTGGTTTTCCAAATTATATTGGAAGCAGGGCTGGTATTAGGGTGAGCCAAGTGAGGCAGTAAAGCTACAGGATCAGTTTTACTACTGTCTTTACCTAAAAGTGTCATATTTTATTCATCATGGGATTTTTCACATTAACATTGATTTTTAAAATATTGCATTAAAATATTATTTATCCTGATTTTGAAGTTTTTGGTGCCCCCTTAAATTTCACACTGAAAGAAAAAATGTCTCACTTGGCCCCTCTCTAGTCCTGGTCCTGGTTGGTTTTATCATTAAGCTTCATCTAACTTGCAGAATGTCATATATTCTTTAAAATTTATCCAGTATTTCAAAATTTTAAGATCGAGACTTCCCTGGTGGTCCAATGGTTAAGAGTTTGCCTTGAAGTGCAGGGGACACAGGTTCAATTCCTGGTTGAAATGAATATTTTAAAAAATGAAATTAAAAAAAAAAACATAAGCAAAGAGGGCTAGAGAAAGAATTTTGAGGTCGCTCCAAATCTCTGTAATTTGGAATAGGTGAGCCAGTTAAAAGGATCAAAAAGGAGAAGCCAGAGAGGTAGGAAGAAAAATGAGGACTGTGGCATTTTCCAAGAGTGGGAATATTTGCCAGTCTGTTTGGTCAAAGCAGCTGCTGCTATAAATAGCTAGACAGTTCAGTTCAGTTCAGTTCAGTCGCTCAGTTGTGTCGACTCTTTGTGACCCCGTGAATTGCAGCACGCCAGGCCTCCCTGTCCATCACCAACTCTCGGAGTTCACTCAGACTCACGCCCATCGAGTCAGTGATGCCATCCAGCCATCTCATCGTCAGTCGTCCCCTTCTCCTCCTGCCCCCAATCCCTCCCAGCATCAGAGTCTTTTCCAATGAGTCAACTCTTCGCATGAAGTGGCCAAAGTACTGGAGTTTCAGCTTTAGCATCATCCTGTTAAATATGCATTTTTCTCAATCAGTTAGACTTTGCCTTCAGAAATCTCATCTAATGATAGTCTAGCTGTGGGAAGAAATCACATTGTGCATTCATGCACATGAAATATAAATTATAATGTAAAATCATGAAAAGCTGTATTTTTGAGCAATCAGAGGTTTAGATATTGTCTTTAGCATTTTGAGTTGTTGACACTGAATGCTGAAATCATCTGAGAAGCTGTTGTGTCTCTACCTATCTTACTTTGCTGATTGTCTCTTATGCTTCAAGACAGCTCAAGTGCCATCTATTCTTAGATGTCTTCCTTGTGGTCAATTTTTTTCTTCTATTTTTCACTTGTCATAATTGGCCCCAGAACTGTGTGAAGAAACAAGTTTTTGAGGTCTGCTTTGGACAGTTGAAAGGGCCAAACTAGAAGAAAGGAAAATAGACTTAGGATTGCAGATGATTTAAGACAATGGGGCAAGCTGAAGTTCCCTGTAGGAAGAACTTGTGACTGTGTCTGAGCTGGTTAGAACAGAAATATTCAAGAATATGAACTAAATTTAGAATTTAAAAGAATGAAGGGAAGAAGATAGTGTACAATTTTAAGGACTGCATTCAGATGCTGGGCAAGTCAAATTTCCTTCCTCTCTTCTTCCCTTCCCTTCTTTCCCCCGTCAGTGTTTATTGAACACACACTATATGCCAAGGCTGATTTAGGGACAAGAGCTGCTAAAATTAGTGAGATATGACCTGATGTGATGGCTTTGGAGTGTTGTTATATTTTTTTGTTGTTGATTCTAATTTGTGTATTAGTATTTTTTCACATTATACCTCTTGAAATTAGAGAACATTTTATAAGCATCTCATTTTTAAAAAAAATTTATTTGGCTGTACCAGGTCTTACTTGTGGCATGTAGGTTCTAGTTCTCTTACCAGGTGTTGAAGCTGGGCCCTCTGCATTGGGAGCTCAGAGTCTTAGCCCCTGGACCGTCAGGAAAGGCCTGCAATTCATGGTTTGATATCATCTTTCTTTATTATGTCTTTCAACTGAAGGTGAGTCAGATATAGTTGCCTTGGGCTTCCCAGGTGGTGCTAAAGAACCTTCCTACCAATACAGGAGATACAACAGACCTGGGTTCAGTCCCTGGGTGAGGAAGATCCCCCGGAGGAGGGCATGGCAACCAATTCCAGTATTCCTGCCTGGAGAATCCCTTGGATAGAGGAGCCTGGTGCGCTATAGTCTATGAGGTTGCAAAGAGGTGGACTTAAGGAACTTAGCACATATGCACAGATACAGTATTTGATAGAATCTTGTAGAAGCTCTGTCTGTCTTATCTATATCAGTTTTACCCAATAGCCAGATTTTGATGTGGAGTCTTCTGCCTGGGCTTCTCTCAGAATTCCAAATAGGGAACAAGCTTGTTGCCCTGCATGGTGGCCTCCATTCACATCATACCATCACTTTAGTGAACAAAGCTTAGAGAGAGAAACTCTAGAGTTGCTATCCGACCGCATCACTCCTTCTCTCTTTCTTCTGCATCTTCCAACCTAATCACAGACAGAAAACCAATATGAGAATCTTTACTTCTCTGTGTCATAGTATCCTTAATCTGATACAAGATTCGTGGTTAAACTATAATGCTGAACATTAGTTTCAGTTTAGGGAGGATTTTATACTCTTATTTATAGGAATTAATTCTTGAATGCTAAATGGGAGCATCAAGAATTTAGCAAAACTTATTAAACAGCTATTTTGTGCCCTGAATTTATGTCTCACAAGGCTGAAAGGCTATAAGAAACATGAGGGTGGGGGACAGGAGGGTTAACAAGTGTTATTTTAGTTGTAAAAATATGATCCCTTTAGTAGTCAATTCCTTGTGCATTATCTTTTCTTTTTTGTCTTACTGCTTTAGCCCTTGGGGGCTTCCCTTGTAAACTCAGTTGGTAAAGAATCTGCCTGCAATGCAGGAGACCCTGGTTTGATTCCTGGGTTGGGAAGATCTGCTGGAGAAGGGACAGGTTACCCACTCCAGTATTCAGGCTTCCCTTGTGGCTCAATTGGTAAGGAATCCACCTGCAATGCAGGAGATCTGCGTTCGATCCCTGGGTTGGGAAGATCTCTTGGAGAAGGGAAAGGCTACCCACTCCAGTCCTGTGGCCTGGAGGATTCCAAGGACTGTATAGTCCATGAGGTCACAGAGAGTTGGACACACCTGGGCAACTTTCACTCTAGTCCTAATACTGAGGGCAGTAGCAAATATTCCAAACGTCAATGGAAATACATCTAAGGTATACTTAACTATGTTCTGATTGCTTTTTTGAGAGGGGGGGAGAAACCTCTTAAGTGAATTTAAAATAATGTCTTAGTTTAGAAATCATCATAAAATAATGTTGATTTATATCAAATGCCTTTGATAGATATATTAAATCTATCAAAAGTATTATGGAAATTTTTTGTTTAATATATTGTTATAGTGTTATACATTTCCTCAGAGTGAATAATCTTTGCATTACTGAAATAGACATTGTTATAGTGTATTATTATTTTAAATATGCATTCAGTTTTCTGTGTTTTATTTCTGCTTTTTCCCATCTATATTAAGTGAAATTAATCTACATAGTATACGTGTGTGTGTGTAAATACACACACAAAATAAATTGAGAAGCCTTCTATATAGTTCAGATTTATTCTCTGCCTTTTATAAAATGTATAACTTTAGGTGAGTTGCTTTACTTGTTTTTAAATCTCTTTTGTAAAAATGAAACACTTAAGCCTTTTCCTCCCTTGAAGTAAATTTTTATAATCTGTATTTATTTTATATGTATTTATAATTTATATTTTCTTCTATGAATTTCAAACATATTACCATATATATACTGAGGATTTTAAAATAAGCAAGATGACCAGTAAGGAGTTAATATCCAGAATATGTAGACAACATATATGGGAAAAGAATCTAAAAACGAGTGGGTATATGTATATGTATAAGTGATTAACTTTATTGTACACTTGAAACACAACATTGTAAATCAACTATACTTCGATAAAAATTAAAAAACAAACAAAACCAAAAACATATAAACAGCTCATACAACTCAACATTAAGAAAGCAACCTGATTAAAAACATGGGCAAAAGAACTGACTAGACATTTTCCCAAACACATACTGATGATGGCCAACAGGCACATGAAAAGATGCTCAACATTGTTAATCAGAGAAATAAAAATGAAGACTACAATGAGATGCCACCTCACGCCTGTCAGAATGGTCAGAATGGCTATCATCAAGAAAATCTGCAAATAACAAATGCTGATGAGGATGTGGAAAAAAGGGAACCCTCATACACTGTTGGTGGGAATGTAAATTGGGGCAACTACTATGGAAGACACTATGGAGGTTTCTAGAACTACCATATGACCCAGCAATTCCACTCTGGGATATAGCCAAGAGAAATAAAAATACTAATTCAAAAAGATACATGCACTCCAATGTTCATAGCAAAATTATTTATAATATTCAAGACATAGAAGCAACGTAATTGTCCAACAGATAAATGAATAAAAAAGATGTGATGTCTATATATATGTGTTTTCCCTATATATACATACACACCATGGAATGCTACTCAGCCATAAAAAAACAACTAAATTTTGTTATTTGCAACAACATGGATGAACTTTGAGGGTATTATGCTTAGTAAATAAGTCAGATAGAGAGAGAAATACTGTTTGATATCACCTATATGTAGAATCTAAAACAACCCCAAACTAGTGCATATAACAAAAAGGAACAGACTCACAGATTTAGAGAATAGTCTAGTGGCTTGGGTTCCAATTCACTGATTTGTTTGAAACTAAAAAAACAAGTTTTCTGTTTTCTTAGTCTTTTCTGATTTCAGATTTTCTCTGTTTTAACTACTGTTTATTCTCCTGTTCAGTATGCAAAATCGTCTTCAACTAATCAGTGAATTTCCAAAATTTCATACAGGAATATTTAATCTCTTTACTCAGATCATTACTCAGATTAATACTTTTTTTGACTTGTGCATTCTTTTCCTGTTTTCAGTTATTTACTGAATTAAAGAGAGAAATCAAGGTTTGTCCAGTATCAGTGGTCTAAATGCTTTTAGAGCTAATATTGGTTTGAAGTTCTAGACCAACTAAACCTAAAGTTAGCTGCAGTTCCACTGTTTCTCTGGCAGAGTTGCTTTATTTGGAGAGAACTATGGCAGCCTTTCTATTTTTTGCCAACATGGCATTCCATTTTCAGTGTTCAGTTCAGTTCAGTTCCGTCACTCAGTCATGTCCGACTCTTTGCAACCCCATGGACTGTAGCACCCCAGGCTTCCCTGTCCTTCACCATCTTCCAGAGTTTGCTGAAACTGATGTCTGTTGAGTCGGTGATGCCATCCAACCATCTCACCCTATGTTGTCCCCTTCTCCTCCTGCCTTCGATCTTTCCCAGCATCAGGGTCTTTTCTAATGAGTCAGTTCTTCACATCAAGTATGGTGTTTCAGCTTCAGCATCAGTCCTTCCAGTGAATATTCAGGACTGATTTCCTTTAGGATTGACTGGTTGCATCTCCTTGCAGTATAAGATATTTGAAAGGACCCCAAGGTCTCTGCTCCTTGTGGCTCTGACATGCAGTGCGTGGTTCATATGAACCCCTTACAAGGTCACCAATGGCCTATTATTACCTCCAGTCCTTGCTACTACAATGAGGTCATAGTCAGAGTTTGCTGAGACCTCTTATCATTTAATTTCCAGACTTCAAAGAAACCTGGAGTGATAGGTCTTTTCTTTATGGTCTCATATTTATGGTATGTAGCAAAGATTCCTTCATTTGTTAATTACCAGCATTGCTATGTTTTCTATTTATGATAGCTATAGGTTATTTCAGTAGAAAACATGGATAGAATATAAGGTAGTTAAATGTATCCTCAAGTCACCAATTTTAGCTGAAAGCCATCTCTGCCTTTCTGAAATCTGGGACAGCTAGCAAATCAACACCCACATGTACTAGTAATGGCTGGCAGAGTAAGGAATCGGGGGCAGGAGATTTATGCCCTATATTTATTCCATTTCTCAGTCATCACCTACAAGCAGATGTCTTCTCCAAGAACACCAATTCAGTGGCCAAGAGTATCTTAGAAAGAGGAAGCCAAGATATTTTCCATAATGCTTCATCTTCAGTGTTTTTGGTATTTCAAAGTCACCAGATAAATTAAAGCTTTGATAATGGCCTTCTGCTTTCTTCAGTCCCAAGTGCTGCTGCTGTCAGGGTCCTTTAGAAACACAGGCAGATCTCTTTATAACATCTCCATTCTGCTCCCTGCAAACCATTTCTTGTTAATAAGATTTAATTTCAGGTGAATGAAAATTTAAATAATTTCTCCCACATGTAAATTTTCTTCTTTTTTTAAAAAAATTTATTATTTTTTAAAATTTTACTTTACAATACTATACTGGTTTTGCCATACATTGACATGAATCCTTGTCAGCATCCCATTGCATATTCCGGTCCACTAGACAAAGGAATTTTGGCAAACCTGCTCAGATTTTAATAGTGACATCGTTTTCTTTTAAAATTCTAGAGACACATACTTAGCCTATCATTTTATATTTTAGGTTTTATTTTCCATATAATTTTTTCCCTCAGGTACTGGCTGTATTTCCTCTCATTTTCCACTAACCATTGTGTATTAATAGTAAGCAGTGCTCAAATTCACGGAGCTAGGAGCAAACATTTGGAAGCTTAACATTTGACCAGAGCCTTGAAACTTCAGCAAGAACAATGCCCAGACTTCAGTTATTTCTGGGAGGTACATGTAAGATAGGACACTTGAGTGGACAAGTCTGTTAAAAGCTGAGGTATCATGCAAATGCTACTTTGGGGACTACTTAGCAGAAACACCTAGATGGGGTGACACTTTTGTGAGTGTACCCAGTTTTTCGCACAGGAAGATTACCAGGAGCTATTTTATTGCTAACAATTATGAACAAAATCAGAAGCCTTCTAAATCTGTAGAGCATCTAACAAATTTGACCAGAGTAATAGAGTGGTACTGGTGTTACCAGAGATTTCTTCAAGAAAATTAGAGATACCAAGGGAACATTTGATGCAAAGATGGGCTCGATAAAGGACAGAAATGGTATGGACCTAACAGAAGCAGAAGATATTAAGAAGAGGTGGCAAGAAT
Organism: Aepyceros melampus; assembly: GCA_006408695.1. Classification (NCBI taxonomy): domain Eukaryota; kingdom Metazoa; phylum Chordata; class Mammalia; order Artiodactyla; family Bovidae; genus Aepyceros; species Aepyceros melampus. The sequence continues at coordinate 55,226 of SJXQ01000593.1, forward strand.
ACACAGAAGAACTGTACAAAAAAGGTCTTCACGACCCAGATAATCATGGTGGTGTGATCACTCACCTAGAGCCAGACATCCTGGAATGTGAAGTCAAGTGGGTCTTAGAAAGCATCACTACGAACAAAGCTAGTGGAGGTGATGGAATTCCAGTTGAGCTATTTCAAATCCTGAAAGATGATGCTGTGAAAGTGCTGCACTCAGTATGCCAGCAAATTTGGAAAACTCAGCAGTGGCCACAGGACTGGAAAAGGTCAGTTTTCATTCCAATCCCAAAGAAAGGCAATGCCAAAGAATACTCAAACTACCACACAATTGCACTCATCTCACATGCTAGTAAAGTAATGCTCAAAATTCTTCAAGCCAGGCTTCAGCAATATGTGAACCATGAACTTCCAGATGTTCAAGCTAACTTTAGAAAAGGGAGAGGAACCAGAGATCAAATTGCCAACATCTGCTAGATCATTGAAAAAGCAAGAGAGTTCCAGAAAAACATCTATTTCTGCTTTATTGAGTATGTCAAAGCCTTTGACTGTGTGGATCACAATAAACTGTGGAAAATTCTGAAAGACATGGGAATACCAGACCACCTAACCTGCCTCCTGAGAAACCTATATGCAGGTCAGGAAGCAACAGTTAGAACTGGACATGGAATAACAGACTAGTTCCAAATAGGAAAAGGAGTACGTCAAGGCTGTATATTGTCACCGTGCTTATTTAACTTCTATGCAGAGTACATCATGAGAAACGCAGGGCTGGAAGAATCACAAGCTGGAATCAAGATTGCCAGGAGAAATATCAATAACCTCAGATATGCAGATGACTCCACCCTTATGGCAGAAAGTGAAGAGGAACTAAAAAGCCTCTTGATGAAAGTGAAAGAGGAGAGTGGAAAAGCTGGCTTAAAGCTCAACATTCAGAAAATGAAGATCATGGCATCTGGTCCCATCACTTCATGGGAAATAGATGAGGAAACAGTGGAAACAGTGTCAGATTTTATTTTGAGGGGCTCCAAAATCACTGCAGATGGTGATTGCAGCCATGAAATTAAAAGAGGCTTACTCCTTGGAAGGAAAGTTATGACCAACCTAGATAGCATCTTCAAAAGCAGAGACATTACTTTGCCAACAAAGGTCTGTCTAGTCAAGGCTCTGGTCTTTCCAGTAGTCATGTATGGATGTGAGAGTGGACTGTGAAGAAGGCTGAGCGCCAAAGAATTGATGCTTTTGAACTGTGGTGTTGGAGAAGACTCCTGAGAGTCCCTTGGACTGCAAGGAGATCCAAGCAGTCCATCCTAAAGGAGATCAGTCCTGGGTGTTCATTGGAAGGACTGATATTGAAGCTGAAACTCCAATACTTTGGCCACCTCATGCGAAGAGCTGACTCATTGAAAAAGACTCTGATGCTGGGAGGGATTGGGGGCAGGAGGAGAAGGGGACGACAGAGGATGAGATGGCTGGATGGCATCACTGACTCAATGGACATGAGTTTGCGTGAACTCTGGGAGTTGGTGATGGACAGGGAGGCCTGACATGCTGCTATTCATGGGGTCGCAAAGAGTCAGACATGACTGAGTGACTGAACTGAACTGAGTTACAGTGGTTATTAATGTTCAGTAAACATTTATTGATTAATTACTGTATTCCAGTCACTTGCCAAAAGCAAAGTCTACCAAGGTGCATAAGACCTGATCACCAAAAACCTGATCATTTAAGGGATAAGAATGAGGAGCCTTTAGAGTTCTGTGATTCTACCAGTTGTGTTTCATCCAACTCCTTTTGATGTTTTCAAATGTATTATTTTAGAAAATTTCAAACATAAATAAAAGTAGAGAAAATAGTATAATGAATCTGATATATTCATCACTTATCTTAAAAATTATTAATATATGGTCATGCTTTTCTTGTCTACATTTCTTCAACTCTTCATTCATTTAGATTATTTTGAAGTAAATCCTGAACTTCATATAATTTCCTCTGTAAATATTTCAGTATGTATCTCTAGAAAATAAATCTTTTTTAAAACATACCCATGCCATTATCATAATGTGAAACAAATTTAGAATAATTCAGCAATATTATCACATAAATGTTTACACTGAACTGATAGCTTGCCCTATTTTTAAAAGCTTTATTTTACATTTTTTTGAATCACAATCCAAATAAGGTTCATAGTCTGCCAATGACTGATTGCTTTACTATTTCTTTTAATCTATTGTATCTTTCTACATCTTTCTTCTTTTTTCTTGAATATTTTTAATGTTTATCTTATAGTTTCCCACAATGTAGATTCTGCAAATTGCATCTCCATGGTATATTTAAAATATTTCTTTATTTACTGTATTTTGTATATATTGACAGTTAAATTAATAGACTTAATATACTTCAGGTTAGAGTTCTCATTTTATTCTTGTTGTTTTTGTTTTTTTGACACTACTTCATTGGTGGTGTGTTTTTCCGTCATGAGAAAAACAACGTCTTAGGGTCTTTCTTTTCATGACTTTCATTAGAGATTACAAAATGGTGATACAATTCTATCATTCCTTTTTCATTTACCTTTCGGAATACTTCTATACAGAGACACTTTCCCTCATCAACTATTTGGTTATCTTGTACTATGGCCTGGATAGGGAGCGTGGGAAAGACTGATTCTGTCCCTTTATTTATCAGATTTCAAAATAATTAGACATTCCCCTGGCATCTTTTAAAGGTTACCAATCAGTTTGGTTTTAGTATAATTATAAACTCATGGTTTTAAACATACATGAAGTATTTCAGTTTATTGAAGATATTATGCATATGATTCTGAAATCTATTTTCAGTTCAGTTGAGTCGCTCAGTCGTGTCCGACTCTTTCCGACCCCATGAATCGCAGCACGCCAGGCCTCCCTGTCCATCACCATCTCCTGGAGTTCACTCAGACTCACGTCCATCGAGTCCGTGATGCCATCCAGCCATCTCATCCTCGGTCGTCCCCTTCTCCTCCTGCCCCCAATCTCTCCCAGCATCAGGGTCTTTTCCAATGAGTCAACTCTTTGCATGAGGTGGCCAAAGTACTGGAGTTTCAGCTTTAGCATCATTCCTTCCAAAGAAATCCCAGGGCTGATCTCCTTTAGAATGGACTGGTTGGATCTCCTTGCAGTCCAAGGGACTCTCAAGAGTCTTCTCCAACACCACAGTTCAAAAGCATCAATTCTTCGGCACTCAGCCTTCTTCACAGTCCAACTCTCGCATCCATACATGACCACAGGAAAAACCATAGCCTTGACTAGACGGACCTTAGTCGGCAAAGTAATTAATTTAGATTGACTCCTGAGTACTTGGCACAACACTGCTGGTCTTCAATAGCTTCCTTGCCTTTTTCATTCTTTGTTTGTTTTTTTACAAATTATTATTATTATTCCTGTTATCATTATTGGCCACGCTGCCTGGCTTGTGAGATCTTGGTTCCTCAATTAGGGATTGAACCCAGGCCCCCTGCATTGGGAGTGGGGAGTCCTAGCCACTGGACCACCTGGAAAGTCCCAGAATCAGTCATAATTCTTGCCAGCCAACTCTAACAATCTATGGCTTTAGCTTTGATAAGCCTCTGACCCTTTCTTTCCCCTGGAACACTCTTTCAGATTTACCCAAATGGCAATTCCTAAAACCCCAAAGAACCCTCTGTGTTTTTTGCAGCCTCAGTACTGATTATTATTTGACAAGAATAACAGGTAGGCTGAAAAACCATTAATACCATCATAAGGCTGACATTGAAGAGATTTACCCACAATCAACTTGGTTACAAAGATACTTTCAATGGAGAGGTGGCATGAAAATACATCATTTCCTGGCATAAGGAAGGGAAATAAATTGCCTTCTACCCTCTGAGTTTTTGACTGAGAGTTTTTTTACAAATTATTATTATTATTCCTGTTATCATTATTGGCCACGCTGCCTGGCTTGTGAGATCTTGGTTCCTCAATTAGGGATTGAACCCAGGCCCCCTGCATTGGGAGTGGGGAGTCCTAGCCACTGGACCACCTGGAAAGTCCCAGAATCAGTCATAATTCTTGCCAGCCAACTCTAACAATCTATGGCTTTAGCTTTGATAAGCCTCTGACCCTTTCTTTCCCCTGGAACACTCTTTCAGATTTACCCAAATGGCAATTCCTAAAACCCCAAAGAACCCTCTGTGTTTTTTGCAGCCTCAGTACTGATTATTATTTGACAAGAATAACAGGTAGGCTGAAAAACCATTAATACCATCATAAGGCTGACATTGAAGAGATTTACCCACAATCAACTTGGTTACAAAGATACTTTCAATGGAGAGGTGGCATGAAAATACATCATTTCCTGGCATAAGGAAGGGAAATAAATTGCCTTCTACCCTCTGAGTTTTTGACTGAGACTCCCTGTACTAAAAAAAAAAAAACAGGTTAAAAAAGGAAAACCAAGCAGAATTTTAATAACATGTGTACCTCCTATAGTCACGGTAGATCTCAGGAAAACTGATTAACTCCTCTAAATAGCCTAAGACACCACTTTAAATATCATCTTCAGCTAGTGACAAAAGAAAAATATTTGGATTGAGGGGGGAGCCAGTAATGGGAAGATACCAGAAAAATAAAGGTAAGATGTGTTATGCAGATTTAAATTTCTTCTCCATTGATGAGATTCTTATGATTTAGTCATCGTTCCATTCTTGGTTCAGAGAGGGAGCTGTTGTTTAGTCACCTAGTCATGTCCAACTCTTTGTGACCCCATGGACTGCAGCACACCAGGCCTCCTTGTCTCTTACCATCTCCCAAAGTTTGCCCAAGTTATGTCATGTCAGAGAGGGACCACATTTACAAATGGAGATTTTCTTTATAAATGTAAATTTTCCTTATAAAGGGGTAACTTCTATTGTGTTTTCAGAGCTTTTCTTGGATTTGCTGTTTCTCAGAATAATCAGCTCAAGACAATCCTTATGTCAAAGAGATGTATTTGGGGGACACTTTGTACTACCCCTCACTGGATTTGTTTGATGGACTAATAGAGATGCTGCAAGAGTCTTTGGTTTATAGGTGAATTTGTGTATATGGCCTAAAAAACAAGATTAGATTTCTTCCAGGGTGTCATAACACTTTAGTGTTCTTGCCATTCATTTAGCACATATTCATTGCTTGTTTTTGAAAGTTCTTATTTACCAAGTGTGTTAGTGTCCTAGGTCAACAGTAACAAATTACCACAAACTGGGTGGCTAGAGGGTACTTCCCTGCTGGCTCAGATAGTTAAAAATCTGCCTGTCATGCAGGAGACCTGGGATTGATCCCTGGGTTGGGAAGATCCCCTGGAGGAGGGCATGGCTATTCACTGCAGTTTTCTTGTCTGGAGAATCCCATAGACTGAGTCTGGCAGACTACAGTCCATGGGTCACAAAGAGTTGGACCTGACTGAATGACTAAGCATGCACTGGTGATTTAGGACGACAAACATGTATTCTTTCAGTTCTGGAGGTCAGAAGTTGGAAATCAAGGGGTTGACTAGGCCATCCTCTTCCTGAAGGCTCTAGAGGAGGATTTCCCTTGCCTTTCTTCTTCCTTCTGGTGGTTGCCAGCAATCCTCGCCTTTCCTTGGCTTGTAGCCATATCACTTCAAGCTCTCTTTCCATCTGCACGTGGGCTCTTCCCTGTGTCTTTGTTCTAATTTTCCTCTTCTTTTAAGGACACCAGCAGTTGTTTAGGGCCCAACCTAATTCAATATGACCTCATCTTAACCTGATTATGTGTGCAAAGACTCTATTTCCAAGTAAAGTCACATTCAGGGGTACTGGAGATTAGGCTTGAATTTATCTTTTTGGGGGACACAAACTTAATCCAAGCACAGCAACATTATGTCTTACCTGTGTGACAGTGTATCTGGAAGATTGAGATTAATGAGATACTTGTTGAGGGGAAGTACTTAAAATGTCTGCTTCTCTGGTGTCCAGAGCAAATTTCCAATGCATCTAAAGAGTCACAAAGTGATCTTTCTCGGTTACGCACCACAGGTACTTCATTTAAAAAAAAAAAAAAATGAGTGAGCAAATATTATTTCACTGCGCTTACTCCTTAGTAGAAAAGTTATGACCAACCTAGACAGTATATTCAAAAGCAGAGACATTTCTTTGCCGACTAAGGTCCGTCTAGTCAAGGCTATGGTTTTTCCAGTGGTCATGTATGGATGCGAAAGTTGGACTGTAAAGAAGGCTGAGCGCCGAAGAATTGATGCTTTTGAACTGTGGTGTTGGAGAAGACTCTTGAGAGTCCCTTGGACTGCAAGGAGATCCAACCAGTCCATTCTGAAGGAGATCAACCCTGGGATTTCTTTGGAAGGAATGATGCTAAAACTGAAGCTCCAGTACTTTGGGCACCTTATGCGAAGAGTTGACTCATTGGAAAAGACCCTGATGCTGGGAGGGATTGGGGGCAGGAGGAGAAAGGGACGACCGAGGATGAGATGGCTGGATGGCATCACAGACTCGATGGACGTGAGTCTCAGTGAACTCCAGGAGTTGGTGATGGACAGGGAGGCCTGGCGTGCTGTGATTCATGGGGTCGCAAAGAGTCGGACACGACTGAGCGACTGAACTGACTGACTGACCCCTTTAGTGTGGTTTAATTGGTCTGATGTAGGCTCCAGGAATTTGCCTTCTTATCAAGTTCTCAAATGATGCTGATGCAGCCAACCCAAGACAATTTTTTAGGATTTGGACCAAAAAAAGATATTTTCAGAGGGGAGTATTTTATCAATTACATTGTTTAGAATTGCCAACTCATGATGATAATAAAACAGAAACCGCCTTCTAATTACTTGTATTATTCTTTTAGACTTCTAGGGACCATGCTGGCTGCCCCAGGTGGACGATTTCAAAGTACTTCCCACCGCCCCCCCCAACCCCACCCCCAGCGTGTGACATCACATGAGTGTAACTCTAGACTTCAGTGGGGGAGGGGGAATTTCACAGCAGCCTTGTCTTCTAGGTCAGTAAGAGTATTCCAGCAGCAACAGACAAATGTTATCTCTTGAACTTCATAGGACTGATGTAAAACAATGACCCTGATACAGAACTGAACTCAGGTTGACTGACTCACAGCAAAGCCAGTGTACTGACATGGGTTGTGATGAAGGAAAGCACAGTGTTTATTGCAGGGTGCCAAGCCAGGAGAATATAGTGCTCAAAAGATCCAAACTCCCCCGTGGCTTTTAGGAAAGGATTTTTAAAGGCAACACTTGGGATGAGTTTTACAGCATGATGATCCGTTCATGGACATTCTTCTGTTTGGTTGATGGTGAGGTAAGTAAGTAAGTAAGTAAGTAAAGTCACTCAGTCGTGTCCGACTCTTTGTGACCCCATGGACTGCAGCCCACCAGGGTCCTCAATCCATGAGATTCTCCAAGCAAGAATACTGGAGTGGGTTGCCATTTCCTTCTCCAGGGGATCTTCCCGACCCAGGGATCGAACCCGGGTCTCCCGCATTGGAGGCAGATGCTTTAACCTCTGAGCCACCAGGGAAGTCCATGGTGGTGAGGTAACAGGGTGACATTTTGGGAATCTTAACTGTCAATCTTTTGGTTTCAACCAGTTTGGAGTATACATGCTTGTGGTCAGCCTGTAGTCACCATTCTTCACCTGCATGGCGGGTGGAGTGGGGTGGGGTGGGGAGCAGGGGAAGAGGCATCAATTTCTACAGAACAACTAAAAAATGGTGTTACGTATATCCCTTAAGGAGGAACTAGAAGTTCTGTGACTCTCCTTTAGTGCTGAACTATTGTTTAAGCTATGATTTCTTTTCTTCCTTGACTGCTTTCCCTGTTTCTGCATTCCTTCACTTGTCTAGTTATAACAGCTTGAATCTGCTGTTTGGAATTTGGGGAAGGCCTAGGGACTAAAGTCTTTTTCCACAAACAAAGAATGAAGGACACAGAAGTGTTTTTCTACTTGGGAAGGCCTGCAGGGTCTTGCTTGGTTTAGTCCCCCCTTTTCTTTGCTATTTCTCAGTCTTGACGGGAGCAGGGGCAAGACAAGAAAGGGCATAAATTTATGGATAGAGAGATTAATCATAGGCTTAGCAGGGGAACTTGGTTTTAGGGGGACTCGTGTGTGACTGGTGTGACTAGGAAGCCATGACATTATAGAATTGATGGAAAGTCCTCTTTTCTATTTATTGTCTGTTGTCTACCACCTCTCTTTAGTTTGAATAGCCTTCTTAGACAGTACAGGTAGTGGAATGCCCAATGGACATACTGGACTGACAACAATGCAATGATTAGTTGAAAAAAAAGAAGCAAAAATAGGAAAATTATGTGAGCACAGTGTTTCTGGATCTGCAGAAAAGGCAATACTAGTGATGTCTAGACTGTGCTAGCATCTAGATACAGGACTAGCAGTGCACATCCTTGTGCCTGACAAGGCATTTAGCACCATTGGGTTTGCTTCGATGCTGGTGGTCCTGTTCTGCTCATCACAAACTTCTCTCTCACTTTCAGTGCTTCAGTTTCTTTGGAACAAGCTTGCTGGATAAACACTTCTTGGGACATGGAGACTCAACTACACAAAATGCAGAAACAGGTGTAGGGGAAGAAAAATAATTTTCCTTCTGCCCCTCTAGATTTTTGCCTGAGACCCCCCTGTAATAAGAGACAGATTAACAGGAGAAAAGCAAACAGAAGTTTTATAACATAGTTACTTCCTGTACACATAGGAGATACCCAAGAAACTGTATACTGCCCAGAAATGGCCCAGACCACCACCTTCAATACATTTCCAGCTACAGCCAAAAGAAGGTTTTGGGAGAAAAGGGTGGGCAATTATGTGAGGTTATCAAGCAAAGTTTGGAAAACAAAAATTTGGTTGCTATGCAGGTTTAAATACCTTCTCCTCTGATGCATTTCTTATAATTTAGTCACTTTCCCTTCCTGGTACATAGAAGGAGTCATTTTTTTAAAATGGAGATTTCCCTTCAGTTCAATTCAGTCAGTGTCTGACTCTTTGTGACTTCATGGACTGAAGCACACCAGGCTTTCCTGTCCATCACCAACTCCCAGAGATTAAAAGGGAGATTTCCCTTATAAGCATAAATTTCCCTTACAAAGGGAAGCTCACTCATTTTCAGAGTTTTCCTATGTCTTCTGTTTCTTAAAAATAACCAGCTCAAGATAATCCTCCTGACAAATAGATGTATTTTGGCACAGCATATTCTTGCTTTCCTTCACAGGCCAACTGGTCTACAGAAGTATCCCCCTCTTCAGGATTATTTCTTGATTTATTTGATTTTCATTGGCTTTGTTCATGGGGGCCCTACTCAGAGCACCTTTAGGAATACTTTTACTATTAATAATAATTACCTCCCTGGTCCAGTAGCATTCTCTCAAGGGTTTTAAAAGCTTACACATAGCTGTTGGCCAGCCAAAAAATGGTCTCTTTCAGACTGGAAGGATAAAAAGATCCAAGGAACAAAGACAACATTGGGATTATGAACCTGACATCATCTCCTAAAAAATGTATACCAAAGAGGCAAATATAACCTGGAATAACCTTTAGCATCATCTCTGATCAAACCTCATGCTTGGCCAGAGGTTGATCAAAAGGTAGAAATGTCACACTGAACTCTCATGAACCTTTCTTGGTAGACTGTGGACCACTGATCCTGGGAAACTATATCAGCAAAATGAAGGTTAACTTTTAGGATTTATAGTCTTATTAATATTCCATCAGCCCAGAAGTCAGACCATCTGGACAACCAGTTTGTGATTGCCAATAACACAAGTGATGTCCTATTCCTATGTAACCCCAGCCAATCAGATGTTTTTATTCCTTATTTTCCTTGTCCCCTATTTTTCATCCTAGAAAAGCTTCCTTCCTTCTGCCACACATTTCAATTCTCCACACTCCTGAGTGTGGAGACTTTCTACTTCATGAAGTGTTAAAATTTGTCTGTGGGACTTCTCTGGTAGTCCAGTGGTTATAACTCCACTCTTCTAATACAGAGGACATAGGTTCAATCCTTGGTTGGGAAATTAGGATCCTACATTCTGTGCAGTGTGGCCAAAACGAAAAAAAAAATTGTATTGCCTAAATTGTCTTTTTTAAATCATCTTAACAGCACATATTGGACATTTAAAATTACTGATCTATGCTAGGTCTTCCTAAATGCAGTTCAGTTCAGTCACTCAGTCATGTCTGACTCTTTGCAACCCCATGGACTGCAACATGCCAGGCTTCCCTGTCTATCACCAACACCTGGAGCTTGCTCAAACTCATGTCCATCGAGTTGGTGATGCCATCCAACCATCTCATCCTCTGTTGTCCCCTTCTCCTCCTGCCTTCGATCTTTTCCAGCATCAGGGTCTTTTCTAATGAGTCAGTTCGTCACATCAGGTGGCTAAATTATTGGAGTTTCAGCTTCAGCATCAGTCCTTCCAAAGAATATTTAGGACTGATTTCCTTTAGGATGAACTGGTTGGAGCTCCTTGCAGTCCAAGGGACTCTCAAGAGTCTTCTCCAACACCACAGTTCAAAAGCATCAATCCCAAATGCAGAGCAAGAATGCAACTTTCATAATCACCAGAGCAATGCTCAAAAAAATATAAAGCTTTAGGTTAAGACAGATCTAGTGAATCAGATATGGAGTCTGAGAATTTGTATTAAAGTCCCTCAGGATGATTCTGATGCTCAGCTAGGATTGTGGACTGGTAGTATAACATGAAAAATATGAAAAGAATTTATTTTAACCCACAGAGACATTGAAGACATCCTGTTCCTCAGCATTTACTTTCTTTCCTTTGACTTTCCTAAAACAATATCCATAAATAAATATTGAAAGCAAAGAGATTATTGACATCATTGCTATGTATCGTGCCTCGAGTTTGAGAATGTTTCTGAGTTCTTGTTGATGTTTGGCAGTCTTGCCAGCACATCCTAAATTAAATCAGATAGCTGCTTCTCTTAGCGGGCATTGGAATGACTCCAGCTAAGAATCAATCCAGTAACAAACAACTTAATTTATGATGGTATAAAAAGCCTCAGCCTCAGAATATCTGTAATTAGGAAGAATCCAGTTGAGATTGAGGTGTGCTAAAATGAATGCTGTCCTCTCCTTCCTTTGCACGTTGCGCACATGTACATACCCACTTCTTATTTTCATAGATTCTCACAGCTAGAATACTCAGTGAAAAATCAATTGGTCTATCATATGGACTTTTAGGCTTTTTAAATGAATAAAATATCCTGAAATTGTGATAATCCTAATGTATGAAGATGCCCCCCAACAGCCTTGAAAGGTTGGAGGAACTCAAGATAAAGTAGAGTCCTTTATACAGAGGTTCATGGCACTGTCCACACTCTGGCATGTTCTTAAACTAAAATGGACTCTTTTATAGGGGCCAACACCCTACCCCTACCCCCAACTCTACCTAGCCTGTCTTCCTGAATCACTTGGGGTTAGCTTCAGGTATGAATGACACAGATCCCTACATACTAATAATCTAGATTAAGATAGAATTTTTTTTTTCTCTCCCAAGTAAACAAAGTTCTAAGGTAAGCAGTCCAAGGCTGCTGTGGTGAGGCCACCATTAACAGGGACCTTGACTCTTTTTGGTTGCTTTGTTCTTGTCAAAAGGGAGCTTTTCTTTCATGCTCTAAGTAAGAAACCTGAGTTCCAGGAAGCAGGTCAACAGTCTGGCTGGCAGGAGGAAATGGGGGAGGAGCAGACAGCATAGCTCCTTTCTGAAGGATACAACATTGCTACCTGTTTGCAAAAAGAACTGGCAAATGTCATCTTTATTCAAGTCAGCCCATAGGTTAGTTACACTCTGAGATTCTATTACTGAAGGATAACTGGAAAAGAGATAGTAGGGTGTGAATCCGTGATTTGATCCCATTTCTTTCAGGTAAACTTTGTTATCAATTTCTAGTGTAACACTCAAGAGATAATTCTGTATAAATAGGCATATGTATGTGTATATCCACACCCGCTTCTTAAAATAAAAAACAAAAAAACTAGAAGCCTACAAGTTACTCATTATTTCTTGTTTGTTTGTTTTTCTGTGTAAAATATATTCAGGAAACCAATTCCTATCTGAACATATTTATCTTATCCTTTTTAAATGACTGCAGAGTTTCCAGTTAAGGGGATAAACCATTACTAAAATCCCACTTAATGGCGTTCAACTGTGTTTGGTCTTTTTCTACTATAAATATGCAACAATGGGTACCATTCTAAGTTCACTCATATGTGTAAACAAATCTATAGGATATATATATATATATATATATATGTATATATGAATCAATGCTTCATGCTGCCTATAAATTCCATTTGTTCCCTGGTTGGGCTCTTGCTCCTGTTAGCTCTTGCTGCTTTCCAGGCCTAAAGCACAGCAGTACAGCTGGGACTTTGCAGTCCTCTGAGGTTTTCCTTCTGCTGAGTGCCTGTGATGTCCCATGTCCTGCGCTTTCCTCTCTATTTTAGTCCCTTGGAGAAGCACGTGCTACAGTAGTTTTTTGGTAAAGCATTCCTAAGTGAGGAAATATTTTGAGATCTCTTAAATCTGAAATTTTCAACATTCTACTCTTACACTTGATGTATGTTTATGGTTTGCCTGGATATGGATTTCTCAGTGGGAGAGAATTTTCTTTCAGAATTTTGAAGGCTTTGTTCCATTATCCTAGTTCAGTGTCATTCTGACTTCTAGGCCGTTTCACTTAATACATAATTTGCTTCTTTTTGAAAGTGTCAAAGACATATTTATTCCTGGCATTTTGAAATTTCACTGTGAAGTGCTGTAGTTCTCATTTTCACATATTGGCTACCCACTTGTTGGATCTTGCAACCTTGATATGTAAGACCTTCAGCTACAGGAGATGTTCTAGTATTCTTTCTTTGATACTTGGCTCCATTTTCTCTGTTCTTTTTTTAAAATGGAACTCCTATTAATCAGATATTGAAGCTCCTGAAATGATCATCTAATTTATAATTAGATTATAATCTAAATGGCTTCCCTGGTGGCTCAAACAGTAAAGAATCTGCCTGCAATGCTGGAGACCTGGGTTTCATCCTTGGGTCAGGAAGATCCCCTGGAGAAGGAAATGGCAACCCACTCCAGTATTCTTGCCTGGAAAATTCCATGAATAGAAGAGCCTGGTGGGCTGCAGTCCATGGTGTTGTGAAGAGCTGGACATGACTGAGCACCTTTCACTTAGTAAACAGAGACCTTAGATATTTATTGGTTGAGTCCTTGCCAGGAAAGAAGATGAATCTGTCTTCTTCCTGTTGGGCTCTGCTGTCATCACACGGTGTGAAACCTCGGTCTCCTTTCTGGTCTCCGGATTCTATTTAATTGAAGTTTTTGTTTATTAATTTTTTGGAGAGGCATGAATGATTTATCACATAGGCATGATTAAATGATTGACCAGTGATATTTGATTCAACCTCCAGCCCCTCTCTCCTCCCCAAAGGTCAGGGGGTAAGACTAAAAATTCCAACCCTCTAATCACATGGTTGATTCTCCTAGCAGCCAGCCATTATCCTCAGGTGAATCCAAAAGTCTCTCATTAACATCATGAAAGGCATCTTTATTACTCTCATCTCTTGGGAAATTCCAAAGTTTTAAGAGCGCTATGCCAGGAACAATGGGGAAGACCAAATATATATAATATTTCTTTCTATAAATCCCAATATCACAGGTGCAGTAAGCAAAGTTATGCATAAGCGACAAAGATGGCAATGTGTCATGTTCTAACTATGGGCTCAGAGTCAGAGATCTGTGTTGAACTTCTGACTCTTCTAGTCACTAACTCTATAACCATGGCCTTGACGGTGGATTTCTCAAAGATGTGTGTGTGTGCACGCGTGCATGTGTGTGCCCGCGTATGTGTTCAGTTGTATCTGACTCTGTGATCCCATGGACTGTAGTCTGCCAGGCTCCTCTGGTTGTGAGATTTCCGAGGCAAGAGTACTGAAGTAGGTTGCCATTTCCTTCTCCAGGAAATCATCCCAACCCAGGGACTGAACACAATCTTTCGCAACTCCTGCATTGGCAGGTGGGTTCTGTACCAGCAGAGCCACCGGGGAAGCCCATATACACATACATATATATGTATATAGACAGATAGATAGACAAGTGTTCATAAGGAGGAAGCAATAATGGTACAATGCTAGTTCATTGGGGTGTCAATATTAAGGATTTTAGACCAAAATATATGTAGAAAGGATATAAGGAAAAAAGTAGAGATTAAGTATATGGGCTCTTACACTTGGACTAATTCCTTTAGTTTCTGACACCATATCTACAAACATCTGTGTTTGGGTTCATCATTCTGTAGCCAACATTTATTGAGTGCTCAGTAGACATGAGTTACTATGATATATAATCATAATAAATGCTCAATAAATGTTAGCTATCATATTTATGTAGCACAGTACTTGGCATTTACAAAGCATGTTGTAAATTTTAGCTCTCCAAAGATATGTTATAGGTTATTTGAAATAAGAAAATGATTTAACATCTAAAAATTTCAACGTTTGTGAAATATAGATCAAAGAAATCTGGTAAAAGTGTGAGTGTGAGTATTTGGGAGAGTGACTGGGAGTGAGAAATTCAGTATAGCCTTGTTAAATAGTGGTTAGATTCTGTTGATATTAACACGAATTAGCTGCCAAGATTAGCAGCTCCATTGCCATATCATTAAGGAAACTAAGACATTTTCTCCAGCAGTCCTAATCAGCATGGAGGCAAATATTTGGATTAATCCAGGTTAGAAATTAGAGGATGACTACCATACTGAGATAAGGGTATAAAAAATGATGCCACAATAATGGTTGAAGTAAAATCCCAGAGAGTCAAGACTAAATGGGGGAAGAAGTGAAGCCAGGGGGTATGATATGTTTAGAGGAAAAGTGGGGTGAAGATAGACGATAAAGAGTGTAGACTGCAAGTGAGAACACTGACACCTCAGATCTTAATGTGAGTTAGAGCAGAGTCCTCAGGGATCCAGTCCTGAGGGCAAAGTCAGATCAAAATCTTAGATCAAGACTTAGAGTCTATTAAAATGTTAGCTTGAAAACTCTCCTACTTGCTCTAGAGGCACAAACCTGTAAGAATTATCAGTTCAGTTCAGTTCATTTCAGTTGCTCAGTCGTATCCGACTCTTTGTGACCCCATGAATTGCAGCACGCCAGGCCTCCCTGTCCATCACTAACTCCCGGAGTTCACTCAGACTCATGTCCATCTAGTCGGTGATACCATCCAGCCATCTCATCCTCTGTCGTCCCCTTCTCCTCCTGCCCCCAATCCCTCCCAGCATCAGAGTCTTTTACAATGAGTTAACTCTTTGCATGAGGTGGCCAAAGTACTGGAGTTTCAACTTCAGCATCAGTCCTTCCAAAGAACACGCAGGACTGATCTCCTTTAGAATGGACTGGTTGGATTTCCTTGCAGTCCAAAGGACTCTCAAGAGTCTTCTCCAACACCACAGTTCAAAAGTATCAATTCTTTGGCACTCAGCTTTCTTCACAGTCCAACTCTCACATCCATACACGACCACTGGAGAAACCATAGCTTTGACTAGATGGACATTTGTTGGCAAAGTAATGTCTCTGCTTTTGAATATGCTATCTAGGTTGTCCATAACTTTCCTTCCAAGAAATAAGCATCTTTTAATTTCATGGCTGCAATCACCATCTGCAGTGATTTTGGAGCCCAGAAAAATAAAGTCTGACACTGTTTCCCCATCTATTTCCCATGAAGTGATGGGACCAGATGCCATGATCTTCGTTTTCTGAATGCTGAGCTTTAAGCCAACTTTTTCACTCTCCTCTTGCACTTTCATCAAGAGGCTCTCTTGTTCCTCTTCACTTTCTGCCATAAGGGTGGTATCATCTGCATATCTGAAGTTATTGATATTTCTCCCAGCAATCTTGATTCCAGCTTATGCTTCTTCCAGCCCAGCATTTCTCATGATGTACTCTGCATATAAGTTAAATAAGCACGGTGACAACATACAGCCTTGACATACTCCTTCTCCTATTTGGAACCAGTTTGTTGTTCCATGTCCAGTTCTAACTGTTGCTTCCTGACCTGCATATAGGTTTCTCAAGAGACAGGTCAGGTGATCTGGTATTCCCATCTCTTTCAGAAGTTTCCACAGTTTATTGTGATCCACACAGTCAAAGGCTTTGGCATAGTTAATGAAGCAGGAATAGATGGTTTTCTGGAAATCTCTGACTTTTTGATGATCCAGCGGATGTTGGCAATTTGATCTCTGGTTCCTCTGCCTTTTCTAAAACCAGCTTGAACATCAGGGAGTTCACGGTTCACGTATTGCTGAGGCCTGGCTTGGAGAACTTTAAGCATTACTTTATTAGCGTGTGAGATGAGTGCAACTGTGTGGTAGTTTGAGCATTTTTGGCATTGCCTTTCTTTGGGATTGGGATGAAAACTGACATTTTCCAGTCCTGTGGCCACTGCTGAGTTTTCCAAATTTGCTGGCATTTTGAGTGCAGCACTTTCAAAGCATCATCTTTCAGGATTTGAAATAGCTCACCTGGAATTCCATCACCTCCACTAGCTTTGTTTGTAGTGATGCTTTCTAAGACCCACTTGACTTCACATTCCAGGATGTCTGGCTCTAGGTGAGTGATCACACCATCATGATTATCTCGGTCGTGAAGATCCTTTTTGTACAGTTCTTCTGTGTATTTTTGCCATCTCTTCTTAATATCTTCTGCTTCTGTTAGATCCATACCATTTCTGTCCTTTATCAAGCCCATCTTTGCATGAAATGTTCCCTTGGTATCTCTAATTTTCTTGAAGAGATCTCTAGTCTTTCCCATTCTGTAGTTGTCCTCCAATCTGTGCTTTATTTAGTCATTTATATATGTTTCACAAGAATACAGAGAAGGTGATGGCACCCCACTCCAGTACTCTTGCCTGGAAAATCCCATGGACGGAGGAGCCTCGTAGGCTACAGTCCATGGGGTGGCTAAGAGTCAGGCACGACTGAGCGACTTCACTTCCCTTTTCACTTTCATGCATTGGAGAAGGAAATGGCAACCCACTCCAGTGTTCTTGCCTGGAAAATCCCAGGGACAGAGGAGCCTAGTGGGCTACCGTCTATGGGGTCGCACAGAGTCAGACACGACTGAGTGACTTAGTAGCAGCAGCAGCAGCAGCATCACAAGAATAGAATAATTGTGATTCTGTGACTTCTTATTTATAACCTTAAACACTGAAAAAGACAAAAGTGATACAGTCACAAAAGTTTAAAAGGTAAATGTCTCTCCTTTTCCAATGTAATTCCCAGACCTAATTACCCTTAGAGATGAGTGTTGTCCTAGTTTGGGATCCCCTAGAACGAGAGCCTTAGACAAGGGCTTGCAGGACTTTGGTGTAGGTACTCCATGTGAACGTTTATCAAGATTATCACCATTATCAAGATTCTGGGTGTCAATTCCACCAGAATCTAGAAATATACAGTTTGACAGGTCCTCAAAAAATTAAACCTGTAGTGATGTTATGACTAGTGTTTTCACTCAAGGGTAGAGATATCAAAAGACTTAAAACAAGGATTCAGATACTTGAACATTCATGTTCATAGCAGCGTTGTTCACAATAGCCAAAAGGTGGAGACAGCACAAACGTCTATCAATAGATGAATGCATAAGTGATATGCAGATTATACATGCAGTAGAATATTATACTTCAAAGCTGATACAAGACTAGATCTTAAGTGTTCTTACTACAAAAAGAAATGACAGTTATGTGAAATGATGGAGATGTTAGCCAACACTTCAGTGGTAATCATATTGCAAGATATAAATGTAGAAATCAACACATGCTGTGCTTTAAACTTACACAGTGTTATATATCAATTATATATCAATTTTTTTAAAAAAGCAAAAATTGTTCAAATTTAAATTTAAAAAATGAAATTCTGATTATGTTACAATATGGATGAACCTTGAAAACATTATGCTAAGTGAAATAAGCCAGACACAAAAGATAAATATTAAATGATTCTACTGATACAAGGTACTAGAATAGACCAATTCACAGACACAGAAAAAACAGAGGTTCCCACAGACTGTGGGGAGAGGAGAATGGAGAGTTACTGGATTTTGAGTAGAGAGTTTATGTTGGAGATGATGAAACAGAAATGAATAAT
Organism: Aepyceros melampus; assembly: GCA_006408695.1. Lineage (NCBI taxonomy): Eukaryota > Metazoa > Chordata > Mammalia > Artiodactyla > Bovidae > Aepyceros > Aepyceros melampus. Next base: position 73,397 of record SJXQ01000593.1, read on the forward strand.
GGTGCTGGTTGCACAACAGTTTGAATGTACTTAATGTCACTGAATTGTGTACTTAATTGTCAAAATGGTAAATTTATGTTATGCACTGCGTCTTTGTTGCTGCACTAAGGTTTTCTCTAGTTGCGGTGCACAGGCTTCTCATTGTAGTGGCTTCTCATTGCAGAGCACAGACTCCAGGCTCATGGGCTTTAGTAGTTGTGGCACACAAGCTCAGAAGTCGTGGTACACAGGCTTAGTTGCTCCGGGCATATAGAATCTTCCTGGACTAGGGATCATGCATGAACCAGACACCTACCCATGTCTCCTGCATTGGTAGGCAGATTCCCAATCACTGTGCCACCAAGGAAGTCCTATTCATTAGCTTTTATTCTCTATTGGTTGAGTGTTTCTCGTGGAGGTGTTCACTCACTTGGCTCTTGTTTGCAAGGCTCAGTGGTCTCTCTTGAGAATCCACAAGGCAGAATTTGGATCACAGGCATTCTCTTCTGGTGGGACATCATCAGCTTGAGTCTGAGCTTGTGTGGAATCATCCTGTGGCTGGTTAGGGGCCTCACAAAGTCTCTAGCACAAGTATGTGTTCTTTCTCATAATTCTCTCACACAGTTAAAAAAAATACAAATAAAGCTATACATTTATATCAATACTCACACAAATTTCTATTCACTAATATTTTCCATTGCAAATATGAAATCATGCTATGTATATTATTTGGTGACTTACATTTCTCATAGACATACTTCTAACTTAGAAATTGTAGATGCACCTCAAGTCTTTAAACCACTACAGAACATACACTCTAGGAAGGTATTACAGTTTTTTAACCCAGTGCAATTGTACCCAACATTCATCAATAACAAAATCACTCTTGCCAAAGTCACCAATAACCTTTGGATTTTAAATCCAGTGAGTCTGTTTTTAGTTCTTACGTGACCCTCTCTTGATGTTACTGCTTTGATGTGTTTTTCTTTGATGTTTGTGTTATGATGAGTATATTCTTTGCTTCAAGTCACACCTATTTCAGACAAGATTTAAGAGGAACTAGCAAATGTGATGATAGATTCAAAGTAAAATTGTGATGTAAGATAGAACAGGGTTTGTTTCCTTGCCCCTTTTTAAAAGAAAGTATGTTTTTAAAAGCTGAATTTTCTGTAAGCAAGAAAAAAATTATCAAAAATGTTTGACTTGATGTTTGAAGAAGATATCTGCTAATTATACTTTGCGGGCATATGCAACAAAATAACACACATGTGGATTATAGCATTCCGTATTCTTTGCTGACACTGAGTGAAATAGTCTATTATTAGCTGAGAATTATGTGGGCAGGATGTAGTTGGGGGGATTTTAACAATTAAATTAAAAGACATCTTTTCCTTCTTTCAATGTCAGTACTTTTTATTGTATTTCAAGAGCCAGTCTTATTGAATTGAAATCATGTCAGGAGATTTAGGAGTATTAATTTTGAGCTTCAATTAACTTTTAAAATTTGGGTTTGGCACCAGGGACTAAGAGTGCAAAGTATATTTTTATATTTGTTGGAATTCAAAGAATGCTCAAACTACCACACAATTACATGCATCTCACACACTAGCAAAGTAATGGTCAAAATTCTCCAAGCCAGGCTTCAACAGTACGTGAACCGAAAACTGCCAGATATTCAAGCTGGGTTTAGAAAAGGCAAAGGAACCAGAGATCAAATTGCCAACATCCACTGGATCATCAAAAAAGTGAGAGAGTTCCAGAAAAACATCTATTTCTGCTTTATTGACTATGACAAAGCCTTGGACTATGTGGATCACAAACAAACTGTGGAAAATTCTGAAAGAGATGGGAATACCAGACCACCTGACCTGCCTCCTGAGAAATCTGTATGCAGGTCAAGAAGCAACAGTTAGAACAGGAGATGGAACAACAGACTGTTCCAACTAGGAAAAGGAGTATGTCAAGGCTGTATATTGTCACCCTGCTTATTTAACTATATGCAGAGTACATCATGAGAAATGCTGGGCTGGAAGAATCACAAGCTGGAATCAAGATTGCCAGGAGAAATATCAATAACCTCAGATATGCAAATGACACCACCCTTATGGCAGAAAACGAAGAAGAATTAAAGAGCTTCTTGATGAAAGTGAAAGAGGAGAGTGAAAAAGTTGGCTTAAAAGTCAACATTTAGAAAATGAAGATCATGGCATTTGGTCCCATCACTTCATGGCAAATAGATGGGGAAACAATGGAAACAGTGAGAAACTTTATTTTTGGGGGGCTTCAAAACCACTGCAGATGGTGACTGCAGCCATGAAATAAAAGACGCTCCTTGGAAAAACAGTTATGACCAACCTAGACAGCATATTAAAAAGCAGAGGCGTTACTTTGCCAACAAAGGTCCATCTAGTCAAAGCTATGGTTTTTCCAGTAGTCATGTATGGATGTGAGAGTTGGACTATAATGAAAACTGAGCACCAAAGAATTGATACTTTTGAACTATGGTGTTGGAGACCACTCTTGAGAGTCCCTTGGACTTCAAGGAGATCCACTCAGTCAATTCTAAAGGTATCAGTCTCTAATATTCATTGGAAGGACTGATGCTGAAACTGAAACTCTAATATCTTGGCCACCTAATACCAGAGAACTGACTCATTGGAAAAGACCTTGATGCTAGGAGGGACTGGGGGCAGGAAGAGAAGGAGATAACAGAGGACGAGATGGTTGGATGACATCACCAACTCAGTGGACATGAGTTTTGTGTAAGCTCCAGGAGATGGTGATGGACAGAGAGGTCTGGCATGCTGTAGTCATGGGGTCGCAAAGAGTTGAACACAACTGAGTGACTAAACTGAACTGAAAGAGCATAAGGGCGAAAAACACAAGCTCAGCCATCCTGAGTGTTTTAGTCAGATTGGGCTGCTGTAACAAAATAGCATAGACTGGGTGGCTTAAACACAGACATTTATTTCTCACATTTCTTAAGGCTGTAAAGTCTGAGAGCAGCATGGGCTGGTTTTGGTAAGGTCCATTTTCCTAGCTTGTAGTCATCAACTGGAGAAGGCAATGGCAACTCACTCCAGTACTCTTGCCTGGAAAATCCCATGGACGGAAGAGCCTGGTGGGCTACAGTCCATGGGATTGCGAAGAGTCGGACATGACTGAGCTACTTCACTTTCACTTTTCACTTTCACACATCGGAGAAGGAAAGGGCAACCCACTCCAGTGTTCTTGCCTGGAGAATCCCAGGGACAGAGGAGCCTGGTGGGCTGCCATCTATGGGGTCACACAGAGTTGGACACGACTGAAGCGACTTAGCAGCAGCAGCAGTCATCAACCTTCTTGTTATGTTCTCACATGACAGAGAGAGGAAGCCTTGGTGTCTCTCCCTCTTCAAATAAGGGCACTAATCACACCGAGGGAGCTCTGCCTGCATAGCTTTATCTAAGCTTAATCTCCTCCCACAGCTTCTAACTCCTAATATCAATACACTGGGAGTTAGGACTTCAGTATATGAATTTGAGGGTAGGGAAGCACAAACAAGCAGTCCAGAATAATGGCATATGTGTTTTGGCACCTACTATCTGTGTGACCTTGGTCATGTCACCTAACCTTGGTTTTCTCATCTGTAAGTGAAAGTCACATTTCATATTCTCATACAGCTCCTGTGAGAATGAAATCTGACATTTCTGAAGTACTTAATGAAGTGCCTTTTCTTTACCTAGCTATTGGCACCCCACTCCAGTACTCTTGCCTGGAAAATCCCATGGACGGAGGAGCCTGGTGGGCTGCAGTCCATGGGGTTGCTAAGAGTCGGACACGACTGAGCGACTTCACTTTCCCTTTTCACTTTCATGCATTGGAGAAGGAAATGGCAACCCACTCCAGTGTTCTTGCCTGGAGAATCCCAGGGACGGGGGAGCCTGGTGGGCTGCCGTCTCTGGGGTCGCACAGAGTTGGACGTGACTGAAGCGACTTAGAGCAGCAGCAGCAAGACTACAAAGTGTCAGTTACTCTTCAGTCCTTCAGTATGATGGTGATCAGTTGTGTTGAAGAAAGAGGCTCTTAGTTCGACACAGGGAACCTGAGACTATTAACTGTGCCAGCAAGGACACCTACTTGGAGAGGTGACTCATCAGCATGGAGTCCATCTATACTTGCTGGATTTTAACAAGGTTTTAGGATGCATTGAAGATTCACAGAAGGTTAACTGATCAGCAGGTAGGCAAATTCATTACACTCTAACCCCTGCAGGGAACTACAGAAGAGCAAGAGGCCAGTGACCTGATGCAAATGCTTTTAACTTAGAATCCCACTAAGATAGGAGGGAATGAGCTAGTATGAGATATACTCATACAAATGGGTTCTAACTGCAGAGAGGCCCAAAATGTCTTTAAATTCTCAAAGAGGACACCAGTTCAATGAACCTCAAGCCTCTGACTGTAAATAAACTTCCAGTGTTTTCCAGAACATCCTTTCTTAACTAAATTTCCTATAGCCCATGTTTTTGAATGAAAAACTTGTGTTTAATCTTTAGAAAAAAGACTAAATTCTATTGAGATTCTCAAGATCTAGTATTTTATAAATTAATACATTTTTGGAGGGAATTTTAAATTAAGGAACAGAAAACAGCTATCTGTAAATTAGAAAATAATGAAGTAAAGAGAAGCAGTCATTTCCCTTAATTATAATATTGCGGTGTAAACTAAATGTCCCCCAATCACCAACCAGTGAGTATAAATGAGATAACTAGAATATTCAGTTCAGCTCAGTCACTCAGTCGTGTCTGACTCTTTGCGACCCCATGAATCGCAGCATGCCAGGCCTCCCTGTCCATCACCAACTCCCGGAGTTCACTCAGACTCACGTCCATTGAGTCAGTGATGCCATCCAGCCATCTCATCCTCTGTCATCCCCTTCTCCTCCTGCCTCAATCCCTCCCAGCATCAGAGTCTTTTCCAATGAGTCAACTCTTCACATGAGGTGGCCAAAGTACTGGAGTTTCAGCTTCAGCATCATTCCCTCCAAAGAAATCCCAGGGCCGATCTTCAGAATGGACAGGTTGGATCTCCTTGCAATCCAAAGGACTCTCAAGAGTCTTCTCCAACACCACAATTCAAAANCAACTCTTCACATGAGGTGGCCAAAGTACTGGAGTTTCAGCTTCAGCATCATTCCCTCCAAAGAAATCCCAGGGCCGATCTTCAGAATGGACAGGTTGGATCTCCTTGCAATCCAAAGGACTCTCAAGAGTCTTCTCCAACACCACAATTCAAAAGCATCAATTCTTCAGTGCTTAGCTTTCTTCACAGTCCAACTCTCACATCCATACATGACTATTAGAAAAACCATAGCCTTGACCAGATGGACCTTTGTTGGTAAAGTAGTATCTCTGCTTTTCAATATGCTATCTAGGTTGGTCATAACTTTCCTTCCAAGGAGTAAGCGTCTTTTAATTTCATGGCTGCAATCACCATCTGCAGTGATTTTGGAGCCCCCCAAAATAAAGTCTGACACTGCTTCCACTGTTTCCCCATCTATTTTCCATAAAGTGATGGGACCAGATGCCATGATCTTCGTTTTCTGAATGTTGAGCTTTAAGCCAACTTTTTCACTCTCCTCTCTCACTTTCATCAAGAGGCTTTTTAGTTCCTCTTCACTTTCTGCCATAAGGGTGGTGTCATCTGCATATCTGAGGTGATTGATATTTCTCCTGGCAATCTTGATTCCACCTTGTGATTCTTCCAGCCCAGCATTTCTCATGATGTACTCTTCATATAAGTTAAACAAGCAGGGTGACAGTATACAGCCTTGACGCACTCCTTTTCCTGTTTGGAACCAGTCTGTTGTTCCATGTCCAGTTCTGTTGCTTCCTGACCTGCATATAGGTTTCTCAGGAGGCAGGTCAGGTGGTCTGGTATTCCCTTCTCTTTCAGAATTTTCCACAGTTTATTGTGATCCACACAGTCAAACACTTTGGCATAGTTAATGAAGCAGAAATAGATGTTCTTCTGGAACTCTTTGCTTTTTCCATGATCCAGCGGATGTTGGCAATTTGATCTCTGCCTCCTCTGCCTTTTCTAAAACCAGCTTGAACATCTGGAAGTTCACGGTTCATGTATTGCTGAAACCTGACTTGAAGAATTTTGAGCATTATTTACTAGCGTGTGAGATGAGTACAATTGTGCGGTAGTTTGAGCATTCTTTGGCATTGCCTTTCTTTGGGATTGGGATGAAAACTGACCTTTTCCAGTCCTGTGGCCACTGCTTAGCTTTCCAAATTTGCTGGCATATTGAATGCAGCACTTTCACAGCATCATCTTTCAGGATTTGAAACAGCTCAACGGGAATTCCATCACCTCCACTAGCTTTGTTCGTAGTGATGCTTTCTAATGCCCACTTGAATTCACATTCCAGGATGTTTGGCTCTAGGTGAGTGATCACACCATTGTGATTATCTTGGTTGTGAAGATCTTTTTTGTATAGTTCTTCTGTGTATTCTTGCCATCTCTTCTTAATATCTTCTGCTTCTGTTAGGTCCATACCATTTCTGTCCTTTATCGAGCCCATCTTTGCATGAAATGTTCCCTTGGTATCTCTAATTTTCTTGAAGAGATCTCTAGTCTTTCCCATTCTGTTGTTTTCCTCTATTTCTTTGCATTGATCACTGAAGAAGGCTTTCTTATCTCTTCTTGCTATTCTTTGGAACTCTGCATTCAGATGCTTGTATCTTTCATTTTCTCCTTTGCTTTTTGCTTCTCTTCTATTCACAGCTATTTGTAAGGCCTGCTCAGATAGCCATTTTGCTCTTTTGCATTAATAAGGCCCAAATGTAGCTTCCTCATAGATTATATGAGCTTCTGACCTCAGCTCACCTCCAGTTTTTTGGCAGTTTCATGGGTATCTCATTTGAGCTCAGGAAAGATCTGCACACATTCTAATTTTGTGTTGCTACTTGTATTACAGTTCTTTAGCACAGCCACTGTGGCCAGGACCCTCAGTGGGAATGCTGCTTCCTGGCAATCCTGCTCCACAGCTGTCTGAACATTCCTGCCAAATGTCACCCTGTGCAGTGCATAGACTGGGGACATGTTCTTCTATCTAAGTAGCAATTTGGTACCTAGTGCTATTGTGTATGCAGTGTGTTTCATAGGCTTCTCACCATAACGCTTTAGCTTCACTTATCACCCCAGCTTCTCTACAGGTAGTCCCTGTCAGGTAGAGTGGATAGTAGACACTTTTTTATCCTTCTTTTCTACATCACTCCTTTCTCTGTACCAGATGGCCATGAAAAACATTCCTGCTTTCTTTAGTGTGTGTTTGGGTCAGAGTGGGAGGGGATAAATTTTACATTCTAAGTGACAGACAAATAAACTTTGGGGGTTGAGGATTTGAGCGAGTTACCAACATATGCTTAGGCTCACCTTAGATACATCATTAACTTTTTAATATTAGTAAAACCTTTTATATCAATTAGAATGCCTTGAGCTTCAAGTAAGTATTAAATTTCTAATGAATTCACAGCTATTTGTAAGGCCTGCTCAGATAGCCATTTTGCTCTTTTGCATTAATAAGGCCCAAATGTAGCTTCCTCATAGATTATATGAGCTTCTGACCTCAGCTCACCTCCAGTTTTTTGGCAGTTTCATGGGTATCTCATTTGAGCTCAGGAAAGATCTGCACACATTCTAATTTTGTGTTGCTACTTGTATTACAGTTCTTTAGCACAGCCACTGTGGCCAGGACCCTCAGTGGGAATGCTGCTTCCTGGCAATCCTGCTCCACAGCTGTCTGAACATTCCTGCCAAATGTCACCCTGTGCAGTGCATAGACTGGGGACATGTTCTTCTATCTAAGTAGCAATTTGGTACCTAGTGCTATTGTGTATGCAGTGTGTTTCATAGGCTTCTCACCATAACGCTTTAGCTTTCACTTATCACCCCAGCTTCTCTACAGGTAGTCCCTGTCAGGTAGAGTGGATAGTAGACACTTTTTTATCCTTCTTTTCTACATCACTCCTTTCTCTGTACCAGATGGCCATGAAAAACATTCCTGCTTTCTTTAGTGTGTGTTTGGGTCAGAGTGGGAGGGGATAAATTTTACATTCTAAGTGACAGACAAATAAACTTTGGGGGTTGAGGATTTGAGCGAGTTACCAACATATGCTTAGGCTCACCTTAGATACATCATTAACTTTTTAATATTAGTAAAACCTTTTATATCAATTAGAATGCCTTGAGCTTCAAGTAAGTATTAAATTTCTAATGTCTTAAACAAAAATGACATTAATATCTTCTGTTCTACAATGTCTGGATGAATGTCTATTGTAAGATTGTCTATTTTATTTACCAGTATATCTCTAAAGCCTAGGACACCTGGCAATAGTAAGTGCCCAATAAATATTTTTTTTAATGAAAAAATTAATCTCTGTGCAGTTCTTCTGGCTTTCTTTCACAAGTAGAAGATAGCAACAGCTGTTCTAAGCATCGTGTTTAACCAAACAAAGAATAAAAAACACAGGAGGATAAAAGACTCTCCCAGGCCTTTTCTAGCAGGCCTTTCCAAGAAGACCTGAGCTGACTTCCTATTTTTCATTGCCTAGAAATAGTTTATAAGCCCACCCTAGACCAATGTAAGAGCAATATGAGATTGTCTTAAGTGACTTGTCAGTCTTGATTCATCTGATGAGACTGAGCACTTTGCAACCTAGACAAAATAGTTAGAAAGGAGAGAATGCCTGTTACATAGCTAACCAAGAGTCTGCCATTTTCTTTCCAGTAGTTCTAAGCTCAGTTTTTGTATTTGTTTCATTTCCTCACTTGCAGCATATGCTGGTGATTGGAATAAAATAATCGACCATGTCCTCATTTTTAAGAGTCTTCTATTAGGTAGAAGTGGGCAGAGTATATAGTCTATGTATTTTCTGAATGAAGGAAAAAACCCCAGCAATCTGGATCTTTATCATCCTTGAAAACTAAAATATAGCAAGGGCCTCCAAGTTGGCCTCTCTGACTCTTGCCTCTTTCTGCTCTAATCCATCTGCCTCACAGCCAACAGAGTGATTTTTTAAATTCCAAGCATGATAGTGTAATTTTTCTGCTTAAACATTTTTGATAGCTCTCATTGCTTCTCATCTCATTAGTATCACAAACAGTGCCCTTCACAATGAGTCTTGACTCTTTCTCTCTCTCCAGCATCATCTTCAGCTTCCTTTTCTTACTCTCTTCAGCTTCATTTTGCCATGAAAGTTATTCTCACATATCTGCCTATTACAATGGTTGTCCGTCTCTCTGGAATATCTTTCTTGTTTTGTCTGCCTGGTTATCTCCATTTTATGAGCTTTCCTTGATAGCTCTGGGAGTCACAGATGCAAATATCTGTAGTTGTCAGGTAAATGAGTGAGGTAAAGTAGGTAAATGAGTGAAGTCAAGTAGGTATAAGGAAAAAAGTGCTTCTGCTCATTGAACTTAGTGTCATTAGAGATAATAGGGAGTTGTTGAGACTGGCAAACTGAAGAACATGTGCTAAAGACTGGCTTTCATTACTCACCTTCAGAAAATGTTGTCATGATGGAACACAGGTCTTCATTTCCAAATATTCTGACCACTCCAGAGAAGCCAGAAATGAGTATTTTATTTGAAATCTTCTAATTTTATATATTTAGAATTTTAATTTTTCAAAATATTGTAGAGTAAAACCAAGCCAGATAGAGCGGGCCATCGATTTTTCATCTCTGCCTTGGTTATGCCCTACTTTGAGCATCCATAATATAGAAAATTGCTGAGTGGCAATTACATAAATTTCATTTTGGTGCTTTGATCCTGCTATCAGTGTAGCATGTAATACAGTGAAGATGATTATTTGAGAATTCCTTGAGCAGTTCCATAAACTTTGGGTACAGGATGTCAGACTTCTTAATTCCTTCCCATGACACACAATTACTGATTTTTAGGGCCTCATCCCCATCTCTTTTCCGTGGTGGAGAACACTCCTAACTCGTACAACTTACAGTATGGGGCAAAGCTATGGTGGGGGTTTTTGGGATACTCCCAGTTCCGTTTAGAGGCAGGGAGCTCCTCTGCTCTAGGCACATCCTCTGTCTGTCCCACTCAGCCTTGGGACATCACTGTGGCTCCCAAGGACATGGAGCTCAGTAAGGAGACATCCATCTTTGGGGTACAGTGTGAGAGCAGAAGCAGGTCCTCACCAGTGGTGGAACCATACCTTTCTCCTGGTAGTCTGGGGGAACCCACTTCTTCCCGAAGTTGGGCCACTCCTCTTCTTCAAACTCTGGAACATTTTCCTTTTCAGACAATCTAGATTTTTGCATCCCTCTGCCTGGATTTTGAAAAACAAAGACATCTTAAGAGGAAGAGAAAGCTTAGCCCTTAAGAATAGAAACTTGGGTCCAACTTTTGAGGCTTCAAATAAACCAGTGCACAATTTAAATGTGCTTATCAACTTACAGCAGTAGAATATCAATAAATCATGATGCTACATTTGTTTACACAGAAACCTCCCTTACATTGTGTAGCTCACACACTTAGCAAGGTGCCTGGCACTTAGTAGGTTCCGTAACAATGATCAGTGAATTGACCTAAGTATACCAAGTTTATACTGAGAAAGAAAGTGTTGGAGAACTAGAAGGAAAGAGAAAGAGAGTAGAGAGGGAGCTAAAGAAGGAAGATAGACAGGAGGGAGAGGAATGAACAATTATCGAGTACTGTTCATATTTTGGTTCTTTGAAACCAAAGAGCCATTGCATTTTATTGCATTTAATCCCAAGAAAAATAGTCATATAAGCATTTTTATCCATATTTTACAGGGGAGGACTTGAAAGCTGAGTGAAAGGTTAATATACCAGGGTCACTGGGTTTCTTAGCAACTGAGTTGAGATTTAGATTGATCTGTCTCTCATTCCAAAGTCCTACTGATTGCTACCCTTGTACCACTCTCTGTCTGTCCAAGTAGTCCCACCTAAGCTGGTGGTACTTGAGACTCTAGTGGAAGCTGCCTGCATTTAATAAATTTAAGGTAATATAAAACTTGCCTAATATTTGGCCTGGGGTTACCGTGGAGTAAAATGCAAGCCAGGCTTGAGAGCTGGTTTCCACAGAAGATAAATGTGATTGTAGCACGGCATGGCTTCTGCTGTGTGCCTTCCATTAACCAGTTCTATGCATTTGAAAGGGTCTGAACTCAGTTTTCTAAAGAAAGTATTCCTTACTACAATTTAAGAACTTTTTCTGACACGAGGCCTTTTACTAATGCCAGTGGGTTTTTACCGTGAGCTCTTAAGAGGACTCCTCATTGGGGCTCTCATGATGTCCACAAGAAATTATACAGAATTATTCCTCTAGTCGAGGAAGAATGTCTTGTATCCCCAGAATGTTCCAGTCAGACAAGAACTCCTCGGTCTTCATCACTCTAGGGGATAGCTCATGCCTTCCTTTTGTACCTTCTGTATTTTCTATGCTTTCTTGATGTCTCAGTGTCTACAGAAACTAAATTATTATTTGTGCCAGCTAAGATAGCTCTGTGTATAAAAGTCTGATTAGTTTCACTCCAATGTTGCTAGAATTTCTTTTCTGTGGTGCCCAGTTTCAATGTGAACCCAGGTTAAGAGGGAATGAGTTGATCCATTACTAGTATATTAATAGAATGACAATTCAACACAACACATTCAAGCATCCCCCAAAACGAAGGATTTTTTGAATAAAGGCTTCTGAATTTGCATGATTTATAAACTTGGGCTAGTAATGAGGGAAGTCAGCCAAAATTAAGAAAAATTATGAGTTATAGTTTAATATACTAGAAAGAACATTTGTTATTTTTATGATTTTCCTCTAAGAAATGAAATTAATTTGGTCTAAAATACTTCCAAATTAAGATTACCCAAGTCTGCTTTTATATGTAGAAGCTTAGCATTTTTGGCTGTTAGGATCATTAACTTATATTTAACACTACAAAATTGTAAAATATGGACAATTCTCTTAAATAAGCCAAGACCTTCAATATGATAGAATTTTTTAAAAAAATCAGAGATTTATACAAATATAAATCACAGCCAGGCTAAATTGCTTGAAAATGGAGGAGAATGCACATGAACAGGTCTTCTTCCGATGACAGTAATAGCTACTATTGTGTGCCAGTGCTGTACCATGGGATAATCCTAAGAGGCAATAATTAGTATCCTAACTTTTCAGCTAAGTTACAGCTTTTGAGGAGGCTACTGCTTTGAACTGTGGTGTTGGAGAAGACTCTTGAGAATCCCTTGGACTGCAAGGAGATCCAACCAGTCCATTCTGAAGGAGATCAACCCTGGGATTTCTTTGGAAGGAATGATGCTAAAAATGAAGCTCCAGTACTTTGGCCACCTCATGCGAAGAGTTGACTCATTGGAAAAGACCCTGATGCTGGGAGGGATTGGGGGCAGGAGGAGAAGGGGACGATCGAGGATGAGATGGCTGGATGGCATCACGGACTCAATGGAAGTGAGTCTGAGGGAACTCCGGGAGTTGGTGATGGACAGGGAGGCCTGGCGTGCTGTGATTCACGGGGTCGCAAAGAGTCGGACACGACTGAGCGACTGAACGGAACGGAACTGCTACTGCTAAGTCACTTCATCGTGTCCGACTCTGTGCGACCCCATAGACGGCAGCCCACCAGGCTCCCCCGTCCCTGGGATTCTCCAGGCAAGAACACTGGAGTGGGTTGCCCTTTCCTTCTCCAATGCATGAAAGTGAAAAGTGAAAGTAAAGTCGCTCAGTCGTGTCCGACCCTCAGCGACCCCATGGACTGCAGCCTTCCAGGCTCATCCATCCATGGGATTTTCCAGGCAGGAGTACTGGAGTGGGATGCCATTGCCTTCTCCAGGCCCAAAGCCACACAACTAGTAAATATGAGAACCTGGTTCAAGCTGAGTGGGCTTATCACAGACCTTTGTTGCTAATGCCCAGTTTACACTGTTTTCATTTTAAAATGAAATGAAAGATTTTAGAGCTGTGCTAAGCTGTGCTAAGTGCTAAAGATTTTAGAGCTGATCTAGTCCAGTGCTTCTCAAACTGAGTGAACGTATCCCTTAAAAAAAAAAAAAAACACCTTATGTGGATTCATAGTGTTGACATAAAGTACCATGGGATAATCCTAAGAGGCAATAATTAGTATCCTAACTTTTCAGCTAAGTTACAGCTTTTGAGGAGGCTACTGCTTTGAACTGTGGTGTTGGAGAAGACTCTTGAGAATCCCTTGGACTGCAAGGAGATCCAACCAGTCCATTCTGAAGGAGATCAACCCTGGGATTTCTTTGGAAGGAATGATGCTAAAAATGAAGCTCCAGTACTTTGGCCACCTCATGCGAAGAGTTGACTCATTGGAAAAGACCCTGATGCTGGGAGGGATTGGGGGCAGGAGGAGAAGGGGACGATCGAGGATGAGATGGCTGGATGGCATCACGGACTCAATGGAAGTGAGTCTGAGGGAACTCCGGGAGTTGGTGATGGACAGGGAGGCCTGGCGTGCTGTGATTCACGGGGTCGCAAAGAGTCGGACACGACTGAGCGACTGAACGGAACGGAACTGCTACTGCTAAGTCACTTCAGTCGTGTCCGACTCTGTGCGACCCCATAGACGGCAGCCCACCAGGCTCCCCCGTCCCTGGGATTCTCCAGGCAAGAACACTGGAGTGGGTTGCCCTTTCCTTCTCCAATGCATGAAAGTGAAAAGTGAAAGTAAAGTCGCTCAGTCGTGTCCGACCCTCAGCGACCCCATGGACTGCAGCCTTCCAGGCTCATCCATCCATGGGATTTTCCAGGCAGGAGTACTGGAGTGGGATGCCATTGCCTTCTCCAGGCCCAAAGCCACACAACTAGTAAATATGAGAACCTGGTTCAAGCTGAGTGGGCTTATCACAGACCTTTGTTGCTAATGCCCAGTTTACACTGTTTTCATTTTAAAATGAAATGAAAGATTTTAGAGCTGTGCTAAGCTGTGCTAAGTGCTAAAGATTTTAGAGCTGATCTAGTCCAGTGCTTCTCAAACTGAGTGAACGTATCCCTTAAAAAAAAAAAAAAACACCTTATGTGGATTCATAGTGTTGACATAAATTATTTTTATTACAAGAAGCTTAAATGCAACAAATTGTTTTTACTATAAGAAGCTTAAATACATATAAACTATGTATTTTTTGTGCCCATATTTCTTATAGAAGCCTCAAGTCAAGCCACATTACAAATTAAATATTAATACCAAGAAAATTACAGAACCAATAAAATTTAAATTAATAGCATTAACATGACAGAGCGTGCTTTTCTACTGAAACTAAATTGCCCAGATTAGCTTTAAAAATATCAAAAGGTATCTGCTAATCACTATGGTAGATAATCAGAGTCTATATCATTGGGTTGTTCATATAAATGTAATGTTCAGAATGTCATTAATAATTTTAAGGCAGTGAGAGATGCCCAGATGCCAATTTTAATGGGGCCAGTTACAACTCTGTATAAATTATCTTAGTTACTTGAAGGTAAGTTTAGCATTCTGCCTTCTGGGAAATCTATATTAAAGAATATTTGATTGGATTATCTCTGAAATGTGAAACTAAAATGTACTCATGTTTAACTGCCTTGCAAAACTATTCTTAAACTATTGCAAACTGATCTAGAGGGTACCAGGAAGCAGATTCTCTTGTGTTCATCAAATCTAGACTACTGCTATGCAACATGATGGTTCAGTGCTCGTCTGCTTTCTTTTTTCAGAGTTTTGTGTCCTAAGGATAGTGTTATCAGCTACAACAGGTAACTGAATGTTTAGTTACTGAACTCAGTAAAAGTTCGCTCCTCACTCACAGTCTGGCCAGGCAGCCTTCCATATTAGCCTTTCAGGAACCGGTCTCCTTCCATTGTGTGGCTCCACCTGTCTTCTGACCTCAGTGGTCTTCCTGTTCAGCTGGCAGACAGGGAAAGAGAACAAAGGCTGTAAGTGCTAAGGGAGGAAAGTGGGTGTTTATGTGGGTCCAAAGTATAAACAGCACCTATAATTTCTGCACAGTCATGCAGCCACACCCAAACACAGCAGAGGCTAATAAATGTAGACCAGCTGTATGCTGAAAAAGGGAAAGGAAACAATATATAGCTGAATATTTCCTCATTATAAAAAAGTATAATTTTATTTATTGAACCAGAAGTTCTTAGATGAGTGAGATTATAAACACAAATATGAAAATAGGTCCCATAATGATGTAATGGTGACCAGATTAATGGCTATCCTGATGATCTACATATGCTTAAGCTAATATTTTAGATTATTTCTGAAATGAAAACATTAAGTGTAAAAATTGTCTTTGAAAACTCGAAGACCTCTGAGAATATATATATGATCCTAAGAATATATATATGATCCTCAAGGTCCATACATCCTAATTTAAGGACCATCACCCTTAATGAAATCTCCATTCTAGTCTGGCTAGCATGCTTTGTGATGCCTGTTCATTCACTATAATTATTCCTGGTCCTGTACTCTTATTTATGCAAGGTACCTGCCTAGAATATTCTACCCATTTCTTTTTAGAAATTTATCAAACTCCCACTGAAACTTGGCTTATGGCCTTACAACTCTAGGAAGGTTACCCAACTTTCCTTCATCCAGGATCTCTGATTTGGCAGAACTCTCATTCAGAACCAAAAATTTATTCATAATCATTACTTAGTTTATGAATATATGACTTATCTCATCAAGTGATTTCCTAACCAGAGCCTGCAGGAGTTTTTTCACTCCACAAAAAAAAAAAAAAAGAGAGAGAGACAGAGAGAGAATAAAGATAGTGTTTTTTAAATTAACTTTTATTGGCATATAGTTGATTTACAGTGTTGTATTAGTTTTTGCTGTACAGAAAATAGAATCAGTTCAGTTCAGTTCAGTCGCGCAGTCGTGTCCGACTCTTTGCGACCCCATGAATCGCAGTACGCCAGGCCTCCCTGTCCATCACCAACTCCCGGAGTTCACTCAGACTCGCGTCCATTGAGTCTGTGATGCCATCCAGCCATCTCATCCTCGGTCGTCCCCTTCTCCTCCTGCCCCTAATTCCTCCCAGCATGAGGGTCTTTTCCAATGAGTCAACTCTTCGCATAAGGTGGCCAAAGTACTGGAGCTTCAGTTTTAGCATCATTCCTTCCAAAGAAATCCCAGGGTTGATCTCCTTCAGAATGGACTGGTTGGATCTCNCTGTCAGATAGTGTTTTTTAAATTAATTTTTATTGGCATATAGTTGATTTACAGTGTTGTATTAGTTTTTGCTGTACAGAAAATAGAATCAGTTACACATACACATTTATCCACTCTCTTTTAGATTCTACTCCAGAATACTGTTTTTTTTTAAGATTTAATTCAACCTCCAAAAATTTTTCTCCAGAGTATATATTTTCTATTTTTTTAATGATAAAATGACTTTGCATTTGTAAAATGATGCTTTGAAATATACAGAACAATTTTTGTCTTTTTCTTTGTTTTTCTCTCCTAATAAAGAGCCTAAATTCAGGAGAGGTGAAGTAACATTCTTAAGCTTGCATTGCAGGTTCAGTTCAAAGTGTTTCAGTTAGGATATCATGGACAACAAATGACAGGATACTCAAATGAAACTCAAGTGTTTTAAACAATAAGGAAGCATGTGAAGAAGTCCCAAGGAAAGGCTTCAATGCAGGGTTAATTTATTCAGTGGCTCAGTGATGTCATCAAGGGTCCAGATTCTTTTCATGCTTCCTGCTTACCATCTGCAACACGGTGGCTTTGGTTTCAAGATGGTACTCACGGTTCTAGATGCCATAAGCAGATGTGCCAGTGATGGCAACATGAGAAGAGATGGTCTTTTTCTGTGTTTTTCTTTCTTTCTTTTTTCTTTTTTTAGGCTGTGCTGTGTAGCATGAAGGATCTGAGTTCCCCAATCAGGGATCAAACCCGTGTTCCCTGAATTGGGAGCATGGAGTCTTAACCAGTGGATCACCAAGTAAGTCCTTCTGTATTTTTCTTTTGTAAAAATGAGGAAAACTTTCACAGAGGTTACCCGCAGACTTCTCCCTCAACTCACTGACTAAAAATGTGTCACATGCTGAGACCCAAACCAATGACTATGGAAAAAGGGATGGGGTAAATGTGATCAGTTAGGTTGTTTAGGGTCATCTTCCCTGGGGAGTAGGACTCCCCTGGTGGCTCAGACATTAAGAATCCACTTGCAGTGCAGGAGACCTGAGTTAGATCCCTGGATTGGGAAGATCCCCTGGAAAAGGGAAAGGCTACCCATTCCAGTATTTTGGCCTGGAGAATTCCATGGACAAAGAAGCCTGGCAGGCTACAGTCTGTGGGGTTGCAGAGAGTCTGACACGACTGAGCGACTTTCAGTTTCCCTGAGGAGTAGAAAATGAAACAAAATTGGGTTCTGTGAACTTAAAAGAAGGGGGAGAAATGATTGTCAACAAACAATCTTTAGGGCCCACTCACCCACACTGATAGACTGATTCTAGGGTTCTACCTACTACACAAAATACTGGTTGAATTAATAGAAGTGAAAATACACTTGTAGGAGAAAGATATTTAGAATGTAAATTAAGGCATTGAGAGAAAGAAAACTGATTTCTCTTTTGTTTCTTTAGTACTGTTAAATACCTCTATAATTGATCATCATGCACATTTATATAAGCCATATAGAAATTCATCCTTCAGGCTTTCTTATGGTGCTATAAAGACGAATGAGCTTTGTGAAGTCATACACCATTAACATATTTTTATTAATTATTACAGCTTCATTTCTAAAGAGCTGAGAAATTTCATGAAAAGAAAAATGAAGAGCTAGGAGGTGCATAAAAAGCCAACAATTGCACAGATTTTTAAAGCAGCATTTTCCCCAAAATACATCAGCACGAAATAAAAATATGAAAAATGTTCAGCTTCACTACTAATCAAAGGAATGCAAATTAGTGTGAGAAACATTTTCACTCATCAAACCAGGCAGTTTTTTTCCCCTAAGTTTGGTATTAGAGGTTCAGTCAGTTCAGTTGCTCAGCCATGTCCTACTGTTTGCGATCCTGGATTTCAGCACACCAGGCTTCCCTGTCCATCACCAACTCCCGGAGCCTATGCAAACTCATGTCCATTGCGTCAGTGATGCCATCCAACCATCTCATCCTCTGTCATCCCCTTCCCCTCCTGCCTTTAGTTTTTCCTAGCATCAGGGTCTTTTCCAATGAGTTAGTTCTTTGCATCAGGTGGCCAAAGTATTGGACTTTCAGCTTTAGCATTAGTCCTTCCAATGAATATTCAGAACTGATTTCCTTTAGGATGGACTGGTTGGATCTCCTTGCAGTCCAAGGGACTCTCAAGAGTCTTCTCTAACATCACGGTTCAAAAGCATCAATTCTTTGCCACTCATCTTTCTTTATAGTCCAACTCTCAGAGCCATATATGACTACTGAAAAAACCATAGCTTTGACTAGATGGACCTTTGTTGGCAAAGTAATATCTCTGATTTTTAATATGCCATCTAGGTTGGTCATAACTTTTCTTCTAAGGAGCAAGAGTCTTTTAAAAATTTCATGGCTGCAGTTCACCATCTGCAGTGATTTTGGAGCCCAGAAAAATAGTCAGCCACTGTTTCCATTGTTTCCCCATCTATTTGCCATGAAGTGATGGGACCAGATGCCATGATCTTAGTTTTCTGAATGTTGAGTTTTAAGCCAATTTTTTCACTCCCCTTTCACTTTCATCAAGAGTTTCTTTAGTTTTCTTCACTTTCTGCTGTAAGGATGGTGTCATGTGCATATCTGAGGTTATTGATATTTCTCCTGGCAGTCTTGATTCCAGCTTGTGCTTCATCCAGCTTGGCATTTTGTGTGTGTACTCTGCAGATAAGTTAAATAAGCAAGGTGACAATATACAGCCTTGATGTACTCCTTTTCCTATTTGGAACCAGTCTGTTGTTCCATGTCCAGGTCTAACTGTTGCTTCTTGACCTGCATACAGATTTCTCAGGAGGCAGGTCAGGTGGTCTGGTATTCCCATCTCTTTCAGATTTTTCCACAATTTGTTGTGATCCACACAATCAAAGGCTTTGGTGTAGTCAGTGAAGCGAAAGTATATGTTTTTCAGAGGTTGGTGGGTATATAAGAAAATAGACATTCTAATATATCGATGGTGATATTGTAACTTGTTGCATCCTTTCTGGTTGTCATTTAAGCAGTGCGTGACAAAGGGTTGTTTATTTTCCATCTTCACTAGACCTTAGCGCTATTGAGTACAGGGACTATACTTTTTTCATTGAATATCCCTGTTGTCTAGACCATTGCCTAATAATTGAATAAATATGTATGTAATATTTATTGAATGGCCACTAAATATTTGCTGCCTTAATATACAGATATTTTTAAAAGTAAGCATAGTATTTAACCTGGCATTAAGTTGCTAGGAATATATATGAAAAAAATAAGAATTACAAACCAAGAATCATCTATAAAGATGTTTTTCCCATTGTAATTTGCAGCTTCAATGAGAAAAAAATGTCAGTGGAGGAATAACACATAACATTTGTTGTTCATTGGCTCAGTCACATCTGACTCTTTGTGACCTCATGGATACCCCATCCTTCACTATCTCTTGGAGTTTGTTCAAACTCATGACTGTTGAGTTAATGATGCCATCCAACCATCTCATCCCCTTCTCCTCCTGCCCTCAATTTTTGCTAGCATCAGGGTGTTTTCTAATGAATCAGCTTTTCCCATCAGGTGGCCAAAATATTGGAGCTCTAGCATCAGTCCTTTCCATGAATAATGAGGGTTGATTTCCTTTAGGATTGACTAGTTTGATCTTCCTGTTGTCCTAGGGACTCTCAAGAGTCTTCTCCAGCACCAGAGTTCAAAAGAACAATTCTTCGGTATTCAGCCTTCTTTATGGTCCGACTCTCACAACCATACATGACTACTGGAAAAACCATAGCTTTGACTAGACAGGCCTTTGTCAGCAAAGTAATGTCTTGTCAGGAGCCAGAGTGAGGAATCCCACCCGTGACAGGGTCATGTGGCAGACTCAGATGGCAGGGCAATGTGAGTCATCAGATTTCTCCCTGGTTTTTCCTGAACATGTACCCCCCAAAAATAAGAATTTGTCTGTTTTCCCATTATTTTCTGACTTTCTCTGGAAAAAGTTAATTCAGGGCTTTGGCCTTCTGCATTTGAAAGGAGTGTTTCAGCCCAACCCCCCTTTGATAATGCTCTAGCCTGCCTAACAAGTTCCCCTGACCTTCTACAAGCTTGTAAATTACTCACAACCTCCCAACTGTGAGGGGCACAAAAGCCTTAAAGTTTCAGAGCCTTTTCAAATTCATATTGGTGACAGGATTTCACAGTTAACTCAATGATTGCTGCCACACCTCCTTATTTTTTTTATCTATCAGGCACCCGGGAAGATGTAATCTATGTAAATAGAATATGGAAAAGGATATATAGTAGTTTCGATGTTAGCAATACTAAACTTTTGAGTAAATTACCTTTTCTTTTGCTATAAATCACTGTACTTCCTTTTATTACAAATTGCTGTATTTTTATTTAGTGTTTTCTGAGAGTGGCATTCAGACTTTGGAAAAGTTAACACAAATGAGTCTTCTGGTTAACAAAACCTCATCAGAAGAGAGCCATAGAAATGTTAACAGGCCTCTTGGCCAGAAGATAATGTAAACCGCCTGAGACCTTTTGTAACGGGAGAGTATGCAAAAAAGAAAGCCTTGTCTCAATGAGGGTCAGGACTGCTGCCCCTGCATAACTCTGCATATTCCATTATGTACAACTTGGGGTATATAAGCTGAGTTTGAAAAATAAACGGCCCTTCTTTTGGAGTCTTCCACCGACGACGCTGGGCTTCCCCATGTCGTTCTTTTCTTTTTCTCCCTTTTTTGGCTGAATTCCCATCTGGGGCGTAGAGGCTCGCCATTACCTGTCCCCGGCTGCTAAGATCCGTAAGGGAGAGAGCCCAGGGCGGAGCACTCTCCAATATTCAAACGGACGCCGGTGGCCTAACGTAGATGGTGCAAACCTCTTGTCTCGAGGTTTTATTGGTTTTCCACGTAAACCAAGTTATTCAGCCTCCTTTTCTTCCACTAATTTCCTACTATACTATTCTATCCTGAGCTATCCTGTTCTCTCCTATCCTGTCCTATCCGCCCGCTCTGTCCCCGCTTTGAATATCCCTGGATCCACCGGGGCTGGACCCTGGCAATGTCTCTGCTTTTTAATATGTTGTCTAGGTTGATCATAGCTTTCTTTTAAGGAGCAAGTGTCTTTTAATTTCATGGCTGCAGTCACCATCCACAGTGATTTTCGAGCCCAGGAAAACAAAACCTGTCACTGTATCCATTGTTTCCCCATTTATTGCCATGAAATGATGGGACCAGATGCCATGATTTTGGTTTTTTGAATGTTGAGTTTTAAGTCAACTTTTTCACACTTCTCTTTTACTTTCATAAAGATGTTCTTTTTAGTTCCTCTTTGCTTTCTGCCCTAATGGTGGTGCCATCTGCATATCTGAGGTTATTGATATTTCTCCCAGCAATCTTGATTCCATCTGTACCTCATCCAGCCTGGCGTTTCCCATGATGTGCTCTGCATAGAAATTAAATAAACAGGGTGACAATATACAGTCTTGCCATACTCCTTTCCCAGTTTGATCCAGTCTGTTGTTCCATGTCTGGTTCTAACTGTTGCTTTTTGACCTGCTTCCAGGTTTCTCAGGAGGCAGGTAAGGTGGTCTGCTATTCCCATCTATTTAAGAATTTCCCACAGTTTGTTTTGATCCACACAGTCAAACGTTTTAGTGTAGTCAATGAAGCAGATGTTTTTTTTTCTGGAATTCTTTTGCTTTTTCTATGATCCAGCAAATATTGGCAGTTGATCTCTGGTTCCTCTGCCTTTTCTAAGCCAGTTTGAACGCCCAGAAGTTCTCTGCTCAGGTACTGTTAAAGCCTGGCTTGAAGGATTTTGAGTACTACCTCAGTAGCCTGTGAAAAGAGTGCAGCTGTACAGTAGTTTGAGCATTCTTTGGCATTGCCCTTCTTTGGGATTGAAATGAAAACTGACTTTTTTTTCCAGTCCTGTGGCCACTACTGAGTTTTCCAAATTTGCTGGTATATTGAGTGTAGCACTTTAACAGCATCAACTTTTAGGATTTGAAATAGCTCAGCTGGAATTCCATTACCTCCACTAGTTTTATTCGTAGTGATGCTTCCTAAGGCCCACTGACTTCACACTCCAGTATGTCTGGCTCTAGGTGAGTGATCACACCATAGTGGTTTTCTGGGTCATTAAGACCTTTTTTGTATTGTTCTTCTGTATATTCTTGCCACTTCTTCTTAAGATCTTCTGCTTCTGTTAGGTGCTTGCCATTTCTGTCCTTTATTGTGCCCATCTTTGCATGAAATATTCCCTTGGTATCTCTAATTGTCTTGAAAAGATCTCTAGTGTTTCCCATTCTATTGTTTTTCTCTATTTCTTTGCATTGTTCACTTAAGAAGGCTTTCTTGTGTCTCCTTGCTATTCTCTGGAACTGTGCATTCAGATGAATATATCTTTCCCTTTCTCCTTTGCATTTCACTTCTCTTCTTATGTTTAAGGGATTAGTATTCTAAAGGTTAGCACACCTAGATGATAACAGCTAATAAAAAACATTGCAGAAGGTTATTTAATAACACTGAAGGTGTTGGTAAACGTATATTATCAACTCAAGAAAGGTTTTAAAATAGTTTGATCCCTTTTGTTAAAAAAATATGGTAAAAATGCTAAGAGAAAGTGCTAGAAAAGTATATACAACAAAAAGTGAACACTAATTAATTATGATGGGAATATACTTGATTCTTTTTTATGTTTTTTATATTTAATGTATATTGTTTTGTAATAAGGAAGGAAGAAGAATCACTTGTTCAAGTGATTAAAAAAAAAAAAAGCAACTCTCTCCATTTGATTACTCCTGATGCTGAAGCTGAAACTCCAGTACTTTGCCCACCTCATGCGAAGAGTTGACTCATTAGAAAAGACCCTGATGCTGGGAGGGATTGGGGGCAGGAGGAGAAGGGAACAACCGAGGATGAGCTGACTGGATGGCATCACTGACGCGATGGACGTGAGTCTGAGTGAACTCAGGGAGATGGTGATGAACAGGGAGGCCTGGCGTGCTGCGATTCATGGGGTCGCAAAGAGTCGGACACGACTGAGTGACTGAACTGAACTGAATCAAATATTATTTTATTTTTCTAATAATGGCTTGGTAAAGATATATACTTTATCAATCAAACTAAACATAAACAATCATTTTGCAGTATTTTTATGGCAGATTGTGAGATGTTTTCCCACTGTGACTTCTGCAGCAGATTTTTAAATGATATTTTAAAAATTACCAAGAAGAGTCACAAATGTCTGTATAAACTGTGGAATCATATCCTTTAGTTATGACCCTCAAAATTTAATCTATTGTATTTGAAGTTAAGCTTAGACTTTGCATATCTCATACTCAAGAACAGCAACTTAATGTTTTAAAAAGCTGCTTTTCTGCTTCTTTTTCTTTGCCAGTGCTATTTAAAGAGCAGTTAAGCATACTTATCAATAGGATGTATGAATCATATCAATAATTATGAGCACCAGCAATACTTTTTTCAAAGATGTACAGCATTTTTTTTAAGCTTTAAGCAAAACAGCATCTTTATGCATTTGAATGATATTAAGGGCTGTTCAGAAGCAGTGGAGTCTTTTTTTGTTTGTTTTGTTGTCGGTCATTGTAGATGAAAAGCAAATCAAGTCACCATTAACATAAAACATGACATTGAAAAAATTTATTTAATTGAAGGATCATTTCTTTACAATATTGAGATGGTTTTTGCCACACATCAACATGAATTGGCCACAGGTATCCATGTATCCTCTCCATCCTGGACTGCAACCCCACTCCCCCAGTCCTCACTCCACACTCATCCCTCCAGGTTGTCATAGAGCACTGGCTTTGGGTGCTCTGCATCACACCTCAAACTCACACTGGCTATCTGTTTGACATGTGGTAATGTACACGTAATTCAATTCTCTTCTTTCAAATCATCCCACCCTCTCCTCCCACTGAGTCCAAAAGTCTGTTTTTTACATTTGTGTCTTCTTTGCTGCCCTGCATGTAGGATCGTTGGTACCATCTTTCTAAATTCCATATATATGTGTTAATATATGGTATTTGTCTTTCTTTTTCTGACTTACTTCACTCTGTATAATAGGCTCTAGGTTCATCCACCTCATTAGAATTGACTCAAAAGTGTTCCTTTTTATAGCTGAGTAATATTCCATTGTGTATGTGTACCACAACTTCCTCATTCATTCATGTGCCGATAGACATACAGATTGCTTCCATGTCCTAGCTATTATAAATAATGCTGCAGTGAACATTGAGGTACATGTGTCTTTTTAAATTCTGGTTTCCTCAGGGTATATGCCTAGTAGTAGGATTGCTGGGTCATATGATAATTTTATTCCTAGTTTTTTAAGGCATCTCCATACTGTTCTCCAAAGTGGTTGTATCAGTTTGCATTTGCACCAAGAGTGTAAGAGGGTTAGAGGGTTCCCTTTTCTCCACATTCTTTCCATCATTCTGATCGGTGTGAGATGATACCTCGTTGTGGTTTTGATTTGCATTTCTCTAATGTTGAGTGAACTCTGGGAGTTGGTGATGGACAGGGAGGCCTGGCGTGCTGCGATTCATGGGGTCGCAAAGAGTCGGACACGACTGAGTGACTGAACTGAATAATGAGTGATGTTGAATATCTTCTCATGTGTTTATTAGCCACTTGTAAAAACATGACATTTTTAACATGACTCAGTTGATGCACAATATTTATACCCAATAACAAGCATGCTGCTGCTGCTAAATCACTTCAGTCGTGTCCAACTCTGTGCGACCCCATAGATGGCAGCCCACCAGGCTCCCCCGTCCCTGGGATTCTCCAGGCAAGACACTGGAGTGGGTTGCCATTTCCTTCTCCAGTGCATGAAAGTGAAAAGTGAAAGTGAAGTCGTTCAGTCACGTCTGACCCTCAGCGACCCCATGGACTACAGCCTTCCAGGCTCCTCCGTCCATGGGATTTTCCAGGCAGGAGTACTGGAGTGGGGTGCCATTGCCTTCTCCAAATAACAATCATAAATAAACTCATTATCCCTAAGACATGATTCACATTCCCTAACATGTTTTTTGTGGCCTAACTTTATCAGCAGCCTCCAGGTAACCCACTGGCTTCTCCATGTTAGATATTTAAATTTTTTCTTGTTCTCATCAAGCCTGTGCTTTCACACACCCGTCCCTTAATACATCAACACTTGCATCAGGCAGAAAATGAATATTTTGCTCCACTGAAACTGCAGATTTATCTTTCTTAGCACCCACCATTCCACTCTCCTTCCTACAGTGAATTCCTTTATCTGTTATTGTATCTCATCTTCCCCTGCCTCCTCAGGACTATACTCCACAAATTAGCTTTCTTTCCTACATCTTCAACTGTGACTTCAACCATAGGCATTTCGATTCACAAGTAGCACATGAATAGCATTAATAAAATGACAATTCCCCATTTACTCGGCAGTCTATTCTGGGCAGAGAGCTGAATCTATTAGCTTATTACTTTCAACCTCTTTGTATGGTAGATATTGTTTTCCATATTATGCAGATGATGTAACTGAAGTTCAGAAAGGTTAAGCACCAGCTAAGATTATGTAACATGCATGTGGTAAAGTTTGAATTCAAACCAAACTCTGTCTGATTATAAGATTATATCTTAATTTTCTGTTATTCTGGCCTTTTTTGTCCCTGAAAAACTCTCTTGGACTCAATTTCTATTGCATTGTAGACAGAAAGACTTGTCCTCACACCTCAGCCCACTGCAACTTGGACTGTGTGTCATTGTCAACAGCATTCTCATAAAGCCCGAAGGTCTTCTGAGTCATCTTCACAACCTGACTTGTAGTAGCTTTTGACTCTGTTGCAGCTCTCTCCTTGAAACATTTTCTTCCATATAGACTTTTGACAGCCTGGAGAAAATCTATTTTATTTTAAAAAGCGTCTATTTTAAAAAGATTCCTATAGTGATATGGAAGTTTAGTGATATAGATGTTTTTCAACAATAGTGATATAGATGTTTTTCATCTGGATATAGTGATATAGATTATATAGTGATATAGATGTTTTTCAACTCTTTCAACAGCAAGATTTACCAGCAGGTTCATGGCAGAATTATGAACATTAGTGTTGCTTGGGGTGAAGGTGGGAGAGAGATTTCAGGGCAGGGTAATGTCTTGAATTCAAAGCACTTAGATTTCTCAGTGTACTAAGAGTAAATGGGCTCAAGTCTCATGTTTTCTAGACCCTAGAAATGTCTTTGTCCCAATCCTACCCAAAGTCCTAATTCTCAACTATAACTTAAAGGAAAGTTATAGATACATAGTGGACATGGCTTTTCTGTGAATTAAGAAAGTAAAGAGCAAGTTCAGGAATTTTTTCAAGAAGGGAGGGACCTTTAAAGTATCCTGACTCTGATTTACTTGATTTTGTAAGCCCAGCTGAAAGAAGTGGTATTTCCTCTGAAAGAAAAGAAAGTGAGAGTTGTTTAGTCTTGTCTGATTCTTTGCGACCTCATGAACTATACTGTTCATGAAATTCTCCAGGCCAGAATACTGGAGTGGGTAGCCTTTCCCTTCTCCAGGGTATCTTCCCAACCCAGGGTCAAACCCAGGTCTCCCGCATTGCAGGAGGATTCTACTGGGCTCTTTAGTACTTAGTTCATTTATCTATCCATCCAGCCAGCCAGCCAGCCATCCATCTGTCCACCTGTCTGTCTGCCTAGCCATCCATTCATCTAATAAACTTTTTTTTTTTTTTAAGGAAAATAAATCTGCTATAGTCCAGACACTGTGCTGGATTGTCTAAGAAATGGTGGTGACTTATAAACTTCCCAAATGTTGTGTGGTGATAGGCCAATGGCATCTCAGCCTTATGTCTGACCACATCGTTTGTCCAGTTAGAAGAAGATAGTGAGGAACTCATTAGTTCTTTTACTCCCTGTTTTAAGTTTGTTGTATAACTGCATGATGTTTTCTAAGAGTATTTGGGTCTCTCTTTGAACAAACTGTTGGCCTGTGATAGGCCAGTTCAAGGAGAGCATACAAAGTCATTCCTAGGAAATTTCCAGAATAAAAAATTCTCTGTGACCCTAATGATTCAAACTGGCCATCTGTCTTGTTCAAAGTCACTGGGAACTATGTTGCATCGTAAATTTTCATTCATTTATTGTCTGACTTAGACTGATCTTTTAAAAACTTCATGGCACTTGTTATCAGTTTCTTTCATGTTGGAGTAAAGTACAGTTTATGTCCTTTTTTAAAAAAAATACATTGAACCGGGTGGAATGGATTGGTTTTTAAATTTAAACTGGTTGATGGGAAAATAAATATTTATGAAATGAACACCAAAAAAGATATGAAAGTAAATCTTTCCTAGAAGAATGTACATGTCTATAGGTTTAATTGTTCTTTCCTTTTTAGGCTTGTGCTTGGACATTCTCTTAGGTTATCTGCCTACATCAGATCAAATGAAACAATGATGTATGAGGCTGGCCTCTTAAGCGCCACCATTCTGAGCAAAAAGAAGGCACTGTCACTGTCAACCTATGGCCTAAGTAGTCATTTCCTTCAAAAGACGTTAGATGATTTTCCTCATTATATATCTGCTTATCTTTTACTTTGGCCTGATTGTTCATTTTCAAATCTACATGTAACTGCAAACCATTTAGTAGAGAGGACTTTTTGAATCCTGTCTCTCAATTCTAACAACTATCTTTCCTGATGGATTCACTTGAGACAGAGACTTTCAGATTTTCCTGTTTAACAGCTAACTGGATTTTTGTTATTAGTTACCCACATCTCCACAGAGAAATAACTTTTGATAAATGGAAAATAACTTTATATCAGAAGTTAATAAATGTAACTGGCTTACAAGTAACTAGGTAAGATAAATGAGAGTGGTATGGCAGCTCTCTACCTGCCTATTATACCCATATCATCCTTAATGTATTTACAAAGGTATCTCTATGACTAAGTGAGTGGAAAATGACAAATGTGTTTATTTACCATTCCATGTTCTCCTAAATAAGGGGTTCAAATATTGGAGTGGTACACTGTGGCAGGGTTGGGGTGTGTGGGATGGCTTTCTTGCCGTTCTGAAAGATCTGCTTTACATGGGCAGTCTCTTTGCTAATTGCAATAGTAATAATGATAGTAATTAAAAACTACCATTTTTGGAGCACTTACCATGTGCTAGGCATTTTATATACATTGTCTTCACAACAACAATGGAAAATAGATGTTATTATTTGCTTTCCAATGTAGTTTGTGTGTGTGTGTGTGTGTGTATAGCATGTAATAAGCCTATAATATTGATATAATTCCCTGGTGGCTGAGGCTGTAAAGATTCTACCTGCAATATTCAAGACCTGGGTTCAATCCCTGGGTTGGGAAGATCCCCTGGAGAAGGGAATGGCAACCCATTCCAGGATTCTTGCCTGGAAAATTTCATGGACAGAAGAACCCAGTGGGCTACAGTCCATGGGGTCACAAAGAGTTGGACACGACTAACACTTCCATTGGTATAATTAGAGGGATTATTTGAATTAGGATTTTGACAGCTCCTTGTAGGAGTTCTTTATCAGTTGTCAAGCCAGCTCTGCTGCTGCTAAGTCACTTCAGTCGTGTCTGACTCTGTGCGACCCCATAGACGGCAGCCCACCAGGCTCCCCCATCCCTGGGATTCTCCAGGCAAGAACACTGGAGTGGGTTGCCATTCCCTTCTCCAATGGATAAAAGTGAAAAGGGAAAGTGAAGTCGCTCAGTTGTGTCCGACTCTTAGCAATCCCATGGACTGTAGCCCACCAGGCTCCTCTATCCATGGGATTTTCTAGGCAAGAGTACTGGAGTGGGGTGCCATTGCTTCTCAGCTCTAAACCCTCGTAAAAAGTCTTGTGAGACAAGTTGGCAGCCAGCATCTTTATACAGGCAGGCTTGAGCCCGATTCAGTTTTTTGCCTAGCACCTATGGTCAACAAAAGAGTCCAAAAAGCAGTACTTGGATGCAATCTCAAAAACAATCTGTTCATTTCCAAGCAAACCATTCAATATCATAGTCATCCAAGTCTATGCCCCAACCAGTAATGCTGAAGAAGCTGAAGTTGAATGGTTCTATGAAGACCTACAAGACCTTTTAGAACTAATACCCCCAAAAGATGTCCTTTTCATTATAGGGGACTGGAATGCAAAAGTAGGAAGTCAAGAAACACCTGGAGTAACAGGCAAATTTGGCCTTGGAATACATAATGAAGCAGGGCAAAGGCTAATAGAGTTTTGCCAAGAGAACGCACTGGTCATAGCAAACACCCTCTTCCAACAACACAAGAGTAGATTCTACACATGGACATCAGCAGATGGTCAACACTGAAATCAGATTGATTATATTCTTTGTAGCCAAAGATGGAGAAGCTCTATCTCCAAAGTCAGCAAAAGATAGCAAAAGTCAGCAAAAACAAGACTGGGAGCTGACTGTGGCTCAGATCATGAACTCCTTATTGCCAAATTCAACTCAAATTGAAGAAAGTAGGGAAAACCACTAGACCATTCAGGTTATGTGGAAGTGAGAAATAGATTTAAGGGACTAGATCTGATAGATGGAGTGCCTGATGAACTATGGAAGGAGGTTCGTGACATTGTACAGGAGACAGGGATCAAGACCATCTCCATGGAAAAGAAATGCAAAAAAGCAAAATGGCTGTCTGAGGAGGCCTTACAAATAACTGTGAAAAGAAGAGAAACAAAAAGCAAAGGAGAAAAGGAAAGATATAATCATCTGAATGCAGAATTCCAAAGAATAGCAAGAAGAGATAAGAAAGCCTTCTTCAGCGATCAATGCAAAGAAATAGAGGAAAGGAACAGAATGGGAAAGACTAGAGATCTCTTCAAGAAAATTAGAGATACCAAGGGAACATTTCATGCAAAGATGGGCTCGATAAAGGGCGGAAGTGATATGGACCGACAAAAGCAGACGATATTAAGAAGAGGTGGCAAGAATACACAGAACTACACAAAAAAAGATCTTCACAACCAAGATAATCATGATGGTGTGATCACTCACCTAGAGCCAGACATCTTGGAATGTGAATTCAAGTGGGCCTTAGAAAGCATCGTTACAAACAAAGCTAATGGAGGTGATGGAATTCCAGTTGAGCTATTTCAAATCCTGGAAGATGATGCTTTGAAAGTGCTGCACTCAAAATGCCAGCAAATTTGGAAAACTCAGCAGTGGCCACAGGACTGGAAAAGGTCAGTTTTCATCCCAATCCCCAAAAAAGGCAATGCCAAAGAATGCTCACACTACCGCACAATTGCACTCATCTCACACGCTAATAAAGTAATGCTTAAAGTTCTCCAAGCCAGGCTTCAGCAATACATGAACCGTGAACTTCCAGATGTTCAAGCTGGTTTTAGAAAAGGCAGAGGAACCAGAGATCAAATTGCCAACATCTGCTGAATCATCAAAAAAGTCAGAGATTTCCAGAAAACCATCTATTTCTGCTTCATTAACTATGCCAATGCCTTTGACTGTGTGGATCACAATAAACTGTGGAAACTTCTGAAAGAGATGGGAATACCAGACCACCTGACCTGTCTCTTGAGAAACCTATATGCAGGTCAGGAAGCAACAGTTAGAACTGGGCATGGAACAACAAACTGGTTCCAAATAGGAGAAGGAGTATGTCAAGGCTGTATATTGTCACCCTGCTTATTTAACTTCTATGCAGAGTACATCATGAGAAATGCTGGGCTGGAAGAAGCATAAGCTGGAATCAAGATTGCTGGGAGAAATATCAATAACTTCAGATATGCAGATGACACCACCCTTATGGCAGAAAGTGAAGAGGAACTAGAGAGCCTCTTGATGAAAGTAAAAGAGGAGAGTGAAAAAGTTGGCTTAAAGCTCAGCATTCAGAAAACGAAGATCATGGCATCTGGTCCCATCACTTCATGGGAAATAGATGGGGAAACAGTGTGAGACTNATAACTTCAGATATGCAGATGACACCACCCTTATGGCAGAAAGTGAAGAGGAACTAGAGAGCCTCTTGATGAAAGTAAAAGAGGAGAGTGAAAAAGTTGGCTTAAAGCTCAGCATTCAGAAAACGAAGATCATGGCATCTGGTCCCATCACTTCATGGGAAATAGATGGGGAAACAGTGTGAGACTTTATTTTTCTGGGCTCCAAAATCACTGCAGATGGTGACTGCACCCATGAAATTAAAAGACACTTACTCCTTGGAAGGAAAGTTATGAGCAAACTAGATAGTATATTCAAAAGCAGAGGCATTACTTTGCCAACAAAGGTCTGTCTAAGTCAATGCTATGGTTTTTCCAGTGGTCATGTATGGATGGGAGAGTTGGACTGTGAAGAAAGCTGAGTGCCAAAGAATTGATGCTTTTGAACTGTGGTGTTGGAGAAGACTCTTGAGAGTCCCTTGGACTGCAAGGTGATCCAACCAGTCCATTTAAAGAAGATCAGTCCTTAGTGTTTTTTGGAAGGACTGATGCTAAAGCTGAAACTCCAGTACTTTGGCCACCTCATGTGAAGTGTTGGCTCATTGGAAAAGACGCTGGTCCTGGGAGGGATTGGGGGCAGCAGGAGAAGGGGGTGACAGAGGATGACATGGCTGGATGGCATCACTGACTGGATGGACATGAGTTTGGGTGAACTTGGGTAGTTGGTGATGGACAGGGAGGCCTGGCGTGCTGCGATTCATGGGCTCACAAAGAGTTGGACATGGCTGAGCGACTGAAATGAACTGAACTGAACTAACTTATTTGTAGAATGCAGTACATGGTAATAAAAATAAAACAGTGAAAAACAATGCAACAAGGAGAATTCAAATTCACTTCTCAGATTATGTGGAGTCTCACTGGAATTCCTTCTAGGATATCTGAAGTATGTCCTTATCAGGCAGTGAGAAATGAAATAAAATTATAACAAATTTTAGCTTGCTTTTGATTAAAAAATTATTCAAACTTTCGATAAATAGGCCAGCAGCTTCTCCCCAGGAGTAAGTCAGAGAATAAGTCAGGCAGAGCTGGAGTCTTCACTGGTTGCTGCACTTCTCCAGGCATGCTGGTCTCAGGACAGTCAGCTTGTTTTCCACGCTCTACCTCCACAGCCATGGGCATCCTCCAGCTTTGCCCACAATCCTCAGGTAACATTAATCACCATCTCTCTGCTTCCAGACCAAGTTAGGACTTGTTGGCACATGGGATGAAGTCATAGAGTCACAGAAGACAAATTGCTTGTTGGGACCCATGCAGGACTCATGGCGTCTGTCACAGTATATTTGTCACATTCCTGTATTCTGGCCTTCACTCCTATGGCTGTACTGATGTGATATTGCTAGGGGCTTGGAATTTCCCAGGTGTAGGGAAACAGATTAATACTTTACCTAGCTCACAGTAGATGCCATTTAAAAACCACTACATTAGGGTATTTAACTGTGAGAAATGTGACTCCCAAAATGAATATCTGTTAGTGAAATCTATATGAGATGCTAAATCTTAATCAGAGAGTTGCTTGGTGAGCATTAAAGTAGGGCAGGGGAATTAGCATAATGAGCTGAATACTTAAAGACCCCAGGTCATCTTAGTCTGAGACTAGGACTCTTGTGGCCACCAACATGGGAAATTCTTAAGCCACAGCATTTCTGTCCCTGGAAGTTTCCTGACCTAGCATGACTATTGCCTGCTGGAAACCATTGGGTGATGCTTGAAAGTATTTCCCCTGGGCTCTGGCACCTCCCCAGTGCACTGCAGTGAGCAGGCACTAAGCAAAAGAGAGTTAAACAAGCCGCTATAGTGCATAGGGAAAATTACCTTTAATCCTGTATTCACCTTGGGAAGTGAGCATATTTCTGAAATAAGATGTAAAGTAGGTTTTTTATTCATCTATTTATAGGATAAAGGTAGTAGTTTAAAATAAGCCAGAAAAAGAAAAGAATAAGAGTGGCTGGGTGTGGTGGGGTTCAGGTCTTTATAGATCTTTTTATTTCATTTAAGGCTTATTTGTATAGATGAGAGCTGTTTAAATAAAACAAACAAACAGATATTTCTAGAAGGTTTAAATCTCCCTAATATTTAAAACTTCAGTTCAGCTTAGTCACTCAGCTGTGTCCGACTCTTTTTGACCCCATGGACTGCAGCACACCAGGCCTCCTTGTCCATCACCAACTCCCAGAGCTTGCTCAAGCTCATGTCCATTTCGTCAGTGATGCCATCCAACCATCTCATCCTCTGTCATCCCCTTCTCCTCCTGTCTTCAATCTTTCCCAGCATCAGGGTCTTTTCCAGTGAGTCAGTTCAAAGTATTGGAGTTTCAGCTTCAACATCAGTCCTTCCAATGAATATTCAGGACTGATTTCCTTTAGGATGGACTGGTTGGATCTCCTTGCAGTCCAAGGGACTCTCAAGAGTTGTCTCCAACATCACAGTTCAAAAGCATCAATTCTTTGGTGCTCAGCTTTCTTTATAGTCCAACTCTCACATCCATACATGATTACTAGAAAAAGTTCACGGTTCACATGCTGTTGAAGTCTGGCTTGGAGAATTTGATGATTTCTTTGCAGGCATGTAAGAGGAGGGCAATTGTGTAGTAGTTTGAGCATTTTTGGGCATTACCTTTCTTTGGGATTGGAATGAAGACTGATCTTTTCCGGTCCTGTGGCCATTGCTGAGTTTTCCAATTTGCTGCCATATTAAGTGCAGTGCTTTCACAGCATCATCTTTTACAATTTGAAATAGCTCAACTGGAATTCCATCACCTCCACTAACTTTGTTTGTAGTGATACTTCCTAAGGCCCACTTGACTTCACATTCTAGGATGTCTGGCTCTGGGTGAGTGATCACACCATTGTGGTTACCTGGGTCATGAAGATCTTTTTTGTACAGTTCTTCTGTGTATTCTTTCCACCTCTTCTTAATATTTTCTGCTTCTGTTATGTCCGTACCATTTCTGTCTTTATTTTACCCATCTTTGCATGCAGTGTTTCCTTGGTATCTCTAGTTTTTTTGAAGAGAGCTCGATCTTCCCATTCTATTGTTCTCCTCTATTTCTTTGCATTGATCACTAAGAAAGGCTTTCTTATTTCTCCTTGCTATTCTTTGGAACTCTGAATTCAAATGGGTATATCTTTCCCTTTTTCCTTAGCCTTTAGCTTCTCTTCTTTTCACAGTTATTTGTAAGGCCTTCTTAGATAGCCATTTTGCCTTTTTGCATTTTTTTCTTGGTCATGGTCTTGATCCCTGCCTCCTGCACAATGTCATGGCCCTCCGTCCATAGTTCTTCAAGCATCTAGTCTATTAGATCTAGTCCTTTAAATCTATTTTTCACTTCCACTGTATAATGATAATCATTTGATTTAGGTCATACCTGAATGGTCATACCTCCTTTGCCCTTGGACGTGGGGTAGCTTGTCAAAGTTGCTCCGGCACCATGCAGCCACTGCTCCAATGCTGTGCAGCCACTGTTCCAGCACCTATGGTCTTTCTGGGGCTTCTCTGCTCTTGGACATGGGGTATCTCCTTACAGTCACTCCAGCGCTGCTCAGCTGCTGGATACAGAGAGATCCATAATGGACATCTTCTTTTCTGCAATTTTTTAAAGAACTAGTCAGTAGCTCTCATGCCAGATTTTGGGTAACCTTTTGTTCTATTACTTCCACTGTCAGTTTGGTAAGACACAAGACACTCATCTTCAAGTACATGAGGGAAGCAGAGCCACCAGAAATGATGACACTAAGACCTGGAGAGCCTGGTTAATGGATAACTCATGAGAGTACAGTAAACTCATTTTGTTTCATTCTATATTTATTGAGTGCCTGTGCTCAGACAGGCACCGAGGGTGCAGAGATAAATGGCACATGGCTCCTGCCCTCGAGAGCCCATAGTCTAGGCAGGGACTTTCACCTAAGCACGTATAGTCCTGCATAATACACCTGAAGTTCTAAAGCTGTGTAAGACATGATGACAATACAGAGATAGGGGAACATAATTCTACTGGGAGTGGTCAAAGAAGGCTTTCCAGAAAAGGTGATCTATTAACTGGTTTTGAGTAATGAATAGCCTTATGGCCTTAAGCTGTTACCTCTTCCCACCACACCCCTGCTTCATGAACCTTGTGCTACCTACTTTGCCACTCTTAACTACACCATAGATTTTTCCTTAACTGCAATGCCCTCCCTCTGTCGGTTCAGTTCAGTTCAGTCACTCAGTCATGTCTGACTCTTTGCGACCCCATGCACTGCAGCACACCAGGCTTCCCTGTCCATCACTAACTCCCAGAGCTTGCTCAAACTCATGTCCATTGAGTCGGTGGTGCCATCCAACCATCTCATCTCTGTCATCCCCTTCTCCTGCCTTCAATCTTTCCCAGCATCAGAGTCTTTTCCAATGGGTCAGTTCTTCACGTCAGGTGGTCAAAGTATTGGAGCTTCAGTTTCATCATCAGTCCTTGCAATGAATATTCAGGACTGATTTCCTTTAGGATGGACTGGTTGGGTCTCCTTGCAGTCCAAGGGACTCTCAAGAGTCTTCTCCAACACCACAATTCAAAAGCATCAATTCTTTGGCGCTCAGCTTTCTTTATGGTCCAACTCTTACATCCATACATGACTACTGAAAAACCATAGTTTTGACTAGATAGACCTTTGTCAGCAAAGTAATGTCTCTGCTTTTTAATATGCTGTCTAGGTAGGTCATAGCTTTTCTTCCAAGGAGCAAGCGTCTCTTAATTTCGTGGCTGCAGCCACCATCCACAGTGATTTTGGAGCCCAAGAAAATAAAGTCTGTCACTGTTTCTAGTATTTCCTCATCTATTTGCCATGAAGTGATGGGACCAGATGCCATGATCTTCATTTTGAGTTTTAAGCCAAGTTTTTCCACTCTCCTCTTTCACTTTCATCAAGAGGCTCTTTCGTCTATAGCTTAAAAAAAAAAAAAACCTTGTCTTTCAAGGCATACTCTAAACCAGAGGTCAGAAAACTATAGCTTGTGAATCAAATTTGGTCCACTATCAGCTTTTAGAAATAAACTTTTATTGGAACACAGTTATATTCATTCATCTATCAATTATAGCTACCTTGGGATTACAATGGCAGGATTAAGCAGTTGTTTCAAAGAGGGAATGGTCTCTAAAACTATGTGTCCTTGAGATAATTGTTTTTCAACTTTCATGTTTCTGTTTCCTTACGAGTCTCATGGTAGTAACTATAAAAGCTGCAGCATGTTTTATACTGATTAAATATATATTAATCATTAGAATGATTAAATCATTTTATAATGATTAAATGTGTATTTGGTGGATCAGTGATGGGGCACCCTGATCCCTCTTCTGAATGAAGATCTATTTCTTCAGTTGTCAAAAGATAGTGCTTACAACCTTCTGCTGTAGTGGAAGAAAACTTTATCTCAGGACATCACACATTTATGGGGCAGCCCCCATTTAATGACTAATTACCCTGAGAAGTATAGACTTACCCCTCTACCCCTCAACTTGGATTTGTACTAGCACCAGAGGGCCCCATGATCATGGAAATTCAGCCTTTTCCTGAGCTCAATCAGGTTCCTTCCCTAGGTTCCTTTCATAGGTGTTGATCTCAAGAGCACTTCTTAAACTCCTTCTCAGGGTCTGCATTCAGTGATTCCCAGCTGTGAGAGTAGATACCAGGATTGGTCCCCCGGTTAGACACTAAGATGGCATTTTGGGGCTGATCATTTTCTCCTGGCTGTCACTGCAGGTGCTGTCACTGGTGCTGAACACACATAGCCCAGACAGCTGAGCCGGTGTTTCACCAGTGGTGGCTTACTAGTGGAAGGGAATGTGCTGGCTGATGCTATGTGTCAGGCATTTGAGAAATAAGAGGAAAACAGTGATCTCAAGAACAGTGAACTGTCTAGCCATTGTCAAGTTCCACTGATATCTTGGAAAAGGGTAATGAAAGAGTTGAGATGGATTTATCAACAATTAAATGCTAAGTGTGAAGACCAGAGGG
Organism: Aepyceros melampus; assembly: GCA_006408695.1. Classification (NCBI taxonomy): domain Eukaryota; kingdom Metazoa; phylum Chordata; class Mammalia; order Artiodactyla; family Bovidae; genus Aepyceros; species Aepyceros melampus. Next base: position 110,543 of record SJXQ01000593.1, read on the forward strand.
CCTCACTGGGAACAAAAAAAGCTCTTACCTCTTAAATTGAGGGTAAAAGGTCCAAATATGAGGACCAAGGCCAGGATTTAATGGTAAGAGTAGCTGAGTAGGTTTGTTATGCCAGGGTTGGGAAAAGTGGGCCTCTGGTACAAGGAATGGCTGTATCTCTGTTGATCCCTGCCGGGAGCCAGCAAGAGGAGTCTCGCCTGTGGCAAAGGTCATGAGGTTAAGGGGTCCAACAGGCAAAGGTGAGTCGGGCCTTAAGGGAGCCTCACTGAATTTTCTCGAGCATCCACCCCCAAAACCAGTCTGCCTGCTTTACTGCATTATGCTTTCACCAACTCTTCTGACATAACAGGGGGCTAACCCTGACCACCTTTCTCTGGAAAAAGTTAACTTAGAGCTCCGGTTAGTGGTCTCCTGCATGTAAAAGGAGTGTTTCAGCTCAAACCCCTCCGATGACTCTCTAACTTGCCTTAGCCAGACTTTTACAACTACACATGCGATTGTTTACAGCCCCCCAACTGTGAGAGGCACAGGAAGCCTAAAACATAAAGCCTTTCAAAGAGTTAAAAAGTTATTAGAGGAGTGCTGGTGTAAGATTTCACTGTTGAGCCAATGCTTGTTGCCAAGTTCCCATATCTCTTATCCACTGTGCACCTGGAGTACATTTGTTTACATAGTTAGAATGTAAGAAAAACAAAATAGTAGCCTTGAAACTAACCACATCAGAATTTTGAGCTAATTGGTTCTTTCTTTGTTGTAACTTACTGCACCTTTGCTTCATGAAAATGTAACTTTGTTTGATACTTTCTGAGGCTGCCATAGATTAGAAATATAAAGAAAAAACACTTCAAGGGAAAATAAGTTTTCTGGTTAAGCAGCCTTTATCAAAAGAGGATCTTAAAATGTTCACAGGCCTCCAAGGCCAGAAGATAATGTACACAACATCATTTGTGGAAAAGGTATAAAAGTTATTGGGCCTCTCTCACCGAAGCAGCTTGGTCTCCTTGTGTCTCCCTTTACTCTTAATTTCAGGCTGAATTCCCATCTGGGGCATGGAGGTTTGCCATGTCTACTTACTTGCCCTGGCTTCTGAGACCCACTCGAGAGGGAGCCCAAGGCGGGGACTCTCCACTATTCAAACGGGTGCCAGTGGCCTAACATAGATGGTGCAAACCTCTTGTCTCGAGGTTTTATTAGTTCTCCACGTAAACCAAGTTATTCAGCTTCTTTTCTCCACTAATTTTCCTACTACACTATTCTTTCCTAATCTAATCTTATATTTCTAATTAAATAAATCTCTCTTCGCTGACTCCGTCCACCCTTCGAATTCCCTGAATCCACCAGGGCTGGGCCCCGGCAGATACCCACTCACCTTGCCCCCAGAAATCTTTAATCTCCAGGTTATTCTGAACTCCCACCCCCCGAAGGCTACAAAAATGGCCCACTCAACCTCTGTGTTAAGGGTTAGATACAAACACACACACACACACACACACACACACACACACACACACATTTGATGCTTAAATTTAATCTTCTGTACTCATTCAAGATCTCCTCCATCTCCTCTCCCAATCACCAGGTCAGTAACTAGGATTAAATCACAAAATACTTCTGCCAAGGACCTACTAGAACTGCCAAGGGAGAAAAAGAACTATACTCCTATAGTCTTATTTCAAGACTTAATAAACTAGGGAAATAGGTATGGGACTGGATTCTGAGGGTGCTTGACCAAAGTGGGTGGAAGATAAATTTGGATATTAGAGAGTTTACCAATATGAGAACATTTGCCCGCAATACAGGATGTAATCATATCCGGTAGAAGGAATGTGAGCATGTTGTAGGCTAGCTGCTAGAAACACGGAGAAAGCATTGCCACATACTAAGTGAGATAGAAATCATGGAATTGATGTGCCAGACGGCTTTACCTAATATAGAAAGGAAGAGTGTGTTCAACAGCTCTTCTCCCTTGACCAATTTGACAGTAAATTACATGCACAGGAATCCCAGCCTAGTTTTATTAGTGCTAAGTCATTCTGAAGATCTACAAATCAGTCAAGAGGATGCAGATTTGTGTCAAGAATAGGATGCCAAGAATGGCCCATAGGGACACAGTAGTCTAGACACACTGAGAGATTCTCAGACACTGAGGATTTTGCTGGATCCAAATAGTTGTAGTTCCTGGAATCCTGTTACCTCCTATCACCACATCCCCAACTAGGTAACCCTGTACCTGTGCTAGGTATGTAGATTTGTGGCTCTGGCTTATGAGACTCCATTATGCAGGGCAGTCCTGTATGATTATGCCTGGCTATGAGATGGGGCCCATCATTTCCAAGGACAAAGTGTAACAAGGGAAGAAGAAGAGGAAGCTGGGTGCCCCTTGTGTGATCATCAATTTCAGGAGAACTATTCTTCTCTAATAATAGAAGTAATTTTTGCTTAGGAAGAAGTCTCTGAGCTTTCTCTTTTCTGGACTCCATCTATAGTATCTACCGATTTGCAGATTCCAGCATGTCAGCTTTTTTACATGAATTCTTTTCTGTTTTAAAAATCAGCAATGTCTATAGTTTGGATACTACTTGGGCATCCCTGCTGCTGCTAAGTTGCTTCAGTTGTGTCCAACTGTGTGACCCCATAGACGGCAGCCCATTAGGCTCCTCTGTCCCTGGGATTCTTCAGGCAAGAATACTGGAATGGGTTTCCATTTCCTTCTCCAGTGCAGGAAAGTGAAAAGTGTTATTTGGAATGTCAAGCTGAGAATGCTTCCTTTTAGATTAGCCAAGTGACCTTAGCCCACAAATAAATTATTCCCTTTTGTTTTTAAATTCCATGGCCTTCATCATCCTGATTTCCCATGGGCAGAATGCATTTTCATACTGGTCACAATTTAAGGGGACTTATAAAAGCTCCCTTATTTTCTGTTATATTAACTGACTTCATAGAAATATAGTCCTCAAAAGTGTTTAAATTCCGCTATAATCAACACTGTTGTAACTCTATGAATGGGGTTCAGAGTAGTGACACTGCATATTGCAGTGCTGCCTAAATGCGAGGTTCAAGACAAGCCCAGGAGCCTGCTGTGAGAACTGAGTAAGTAAGTGTTAGTCTCTCAGTCGTGCCCAACTCTTTGCGACCCCATGGACTGCAGCCTATCAGGCTCCTCTTCCATGAGATTTTCCAGGAAAGGATACTAGAGTGGGTTGCCATTTCCTTCTCCAGGGCATCTTCCCAACCCAGGGATCAAACCTGGGTCTCTTGCACTGCAGGCATATTCTTTACCAACTGAGGTATAAGGGAAGCCCTAGCCAGTCTTAAATGCCATTACACTGGAATCTGAGTTGTCACAGGACTGTGCTACCATCATTTCATTCCATGTTTAGGAAACTGGTCTTTGGTTACATGTGAAACTCTCCCTGTATTTCTCATTTACCGTAGAAGAACCAATTAGATTCTCTCTTTACTCCTTGTCTAGAGTGGAAATCATTGTTATAATGGGGAGCAGGAAGTCCATGAAAAAGACTCTAAGAGGAGAGCCAAGGGAAGGGGCTCAGCTAATAAGGATAAACACCAGTTTGGGGCTGAAACAGTTTGCTCAAATACAAGGCCAAATAGGGAGATGGAGAGAATTTAAATTAATTGCCAAAGGTCCGAGGATCTTAGAGAACCAGCATTCCTCTCACCTCCCTCCCCATCCCATCCCTCTTGAACAGAACATCTAATGTTTGTTTATCTTATTCCCTCCATCTGCAAAATGCAAAGTACAATGCTTGCCTTGCCCATCTCCTTGGCTGATTGTAAAACCCAAATTTACATTTCCAAAGACTGCATAATACATACTGTGCTCTAGGAAGGCACTTGGTTTTTATTATGGGTTTCTGAGTGTGTATAAATCCTGCCTGAGAATCTTTTGGGAAAGAAGTTGGGTATAAAAGTATATAGAATTGAATTAATATTTATGAGACATACCAAGAATAGAAGAGCTTCTGCTTGACAATTTTGCCTGGTTGCAATACTGGTGCTGTTATTATAGAGCTGAAGATGTCCTAGTTGACCAGACTCCACTGGGGTAACTGTGATTTTGATGAAGAATGTGGTTGGTCCAGATCACATCCATCCATGATGTCCAGTAGCTTGGGTTTCTTTTTGGTTACCTCTCAGTTGAGTGATATTTCTCTGGAATCACAAGTTCTATAGTTTAGGAAAAGACAATGTCAACTAAAAAAGAATTCCTACTCCATTTGTTTTGTTTTTCTGCATCAGTATCCATAGTTACCTATTCATTGGCAAGACTTATGTATTTATTATTATTATTTTGGTTGTGCTGGATCTTCATTTCTATGCATGGGCTTTCTCTAGTTGCATGAAGTGGGACTACTCTCTAGTTGCGGTGCTTGAGCTTCTCATTGTGGTGGCTTCTCTTGTTGTGGAGCACAAATTCTAGGGTGCACAGGCTTCAGTAGTTGCAGCTCGTGGGCTCTAGAGTGTGGGCTTGGTACTTGTGGCATGTGGCTTTAGTTGCCCCTCAGCATGTGGAATTTTCCTGGACCAGGGATTATACTTGTGTCCCTGCCACTGACAGATGGATTCTTTTTTTTTTTTTTTGTCTTTTCATACAGTATTCTTTCCTTTTTATTCATAGGGGTTCTTTTAAAAAAATAATTATTTTAATTGGAGGCTAATTACTTTACAATATTGTAGTAGTTTTTGCCATACATTGGCATGAATAAGCCATGGGTGTACATGTGTTCCCCATCCTGAACTACCCCCCACCTCCCTCCCCATCCCATCCCTCTGGGTCATCCCAGTGCACCAGCCCTGAGCACCCTTTCTCATGCGTCAAACCTGGACTGGCAATCTGTTTAACATATGATAATATACATGTTTCAAAGCTATTCTCTCAAATCATCCCACCCTCACCTTCTCCCAGAGTCCAAAAGACTGTTTTATATATCTGTGTCTCTTTTGCTGTCTCACATACAGGGTTATCGTTACCATCTTTCTAAATTCCATATATATGCATTAGTATACTGTATTGGTGTCTTTCTTTCTGACTTACTTCACTCTGTATAATAGGCTCAAGTTTCATCCACCTCATTAGAACTGATTCAATGTATTCTTTTTAATAGCTGAGTAATATTCCATTGTGTATGTACCAATATACTATCCATTCATCTGCTGATGGATATCTAGGTTGCTTCCATGTCCTGGTATTATAAACAGTGCTGCAATGAACATTGGGGGTACATGTATCTCTTTCAATTCTGGTTTCCTTGGTGTGTATGCCTAACAGGGGTATTGCTGGGTCATATGGCAGTTCTATTTCCAGTTTTTAAAGGAATCTTGACACTGTTCTCCATAGTGGCTGTACTAGTTTGTATTCCCACCAACAGTGTAAGAGGGTTCTCTTTTCTTCACACCTTCTCCAGCATTTATTATTTGTAGATTTTAGGATAGCAGCCATTCTGACTGGCATGAGATGGTACCTCATTGTGGTTTTGATTTGCATTTCTCTGATAATGAGTGATGTTGAGTATCTTTTCAGGTGTTTGTTAGCCATCTGTATGTCTTCTTTGGAGAAATGTCTGTTTAGTTTTTTGGCCCATTTTTTGATTGAATTGTTTATTTTTCTGGAATTGAGCTGCAGGAGCTGCTTGTATATTTTTGAGGTTAATTCTTTATCAGTTGCTTTATTTGCTATTATTTTCTCCCATTCTGAATGCTGTCTTTTCACCTTGGTTATAGTTTCCTTCGTTGTGCAAAAGCTTTTAATTTTAATTAGGTCCCATTTGTTTATTTTTGCTTTTATTTCCATTACTCTGGGAGGTGAGTCAAAGAGGATCCTGCTGTGATTTATGTTGGAGAGTGTTTTTCCTATGTTCTCCTCTAGGAGTTATATAGTTTTTGGTCTTACATTTAGATCTTTAATCCATTTTGAGTTTATTTTTGTATATGGTGTTAGAAATTGTTCTAGTTTCATTCTTTTACATGTGGTTGACCAGTTTTCCCAGCACCATTTGTTAAAGAGATTGTCTTTTCTCCATTGTATATTCTTGCCTCCTTTGTCAAAGATAAGGTGTCCATAGGTGCATGGATTTATCTCTGGGCTTTCTATTTTGTACCATTGATCTATATTTGTGTCTTTGTGCCAGTACCATACTGTCTTGATGATTGTGGCTTTGTAGTAGAGTCTGAAGTCAGGCAGGTTGATTCCTCCAGTTCCATTCTTCTTTTCAAGATTGCTTTGGCTATTCGAGGGTTTTTGTATTTCCATACAGATTGTGAAATTATTTGTTCTAGTTCTGTGAAAAATACTGTTGGTAGCTTGATAGGGATTGCATTGAATCTATAGATTGCTTTGGGTAGTATACTCATTTTCACTATATTGATTCTTCTAATCCATGAACATAGTATATTTCTCCATCTATTTGTGTCCTCTTTTATTTCTTTCACCAGTGTTTTATAGTTTTCTATATATAGGTCTTTTGTTTCTTTAGGTAGATATACTCCTAAGTATTTTATTCTTTTCATTGCAATGGTAAATGAAATTGTTTCCTTAATTTCTCAGTCTGTTTTTTCATTGTTAGTGTATAGAAATGCAAGGATTTCTGTGTGTTAATTTTATATCCTACAACTTTACTATATTCATTGATTAGCTCTAGTAATTTTCTGGTTGAGTCTTTAGGGTTTTCTATGTAGAGGATCATGTCGTCTGCAAACAGTGAGAGTTTTACTTCTTCTTTTCCAATATGGATTTCTTTATTTCTTTTTCTGCTCTGATTGCTATGGCCCAAACTTCCAAAACTATATTGAAGAGTAGTGGTGAGAGTGGGCACCCTTATCTTTTTCCTGACTTTAGGGGAAATGCTTTCCATTTTTCACCATTGAGGATAGTGTTTGCTGTGGGTATGTCATATATAGCTTTCATTATGTTGAGGTATGTTCCTTCTATACCTGCTTTCTGGAGGGTTTTTTTTTTTTCTTATCATAAATGGATGTTGAATTTTGTCAAAGGCTTTCTCTGTATCTATTGAGATAATCATGTGGTTTTTATCTTTCAATTAGTTAATGTGGTGTATACATTGATTGATTTGTGGATATTAAAGAATCCTTGCATCCCTGGGATAAAGCCCACTTGGTCATGATGTATGATCACTTTAATATATTGTTGGATTCTGTTTGATAGAATTTTGTTAAGGATTTTTGCATCTATGTTCATCAGTGATATTAGCCTGTAGTTTTCTTTTTTTGTGGCTCTTTGTCTGGTTTTGGTATTAGGGTGATGGTGGCCTCATAGGATAAGTTTGGAAGTCTATCTTCCTCTTCAATTTTCTGGAAGAGTTTGAGTAAGATAGATGTTAGCTCTTTAAATTTTGGGTAAAATTCAGCTTTGAAGCCGTTTGGTCTTAGACTTTTGTTTGCTGGAAGATTTCTGATTACAGTTTCAATTTCTGTGCTTGTGGTGGGTCTGTTAAGAGTTTCTATTTTTTCCTGGTTCAGTTTTCAAAAGTTATAGTTTTCTAAGAATTTGTCCATTTCTTCCCAGTTGTCCATTTTATTGGCATTTAGTTGTGATGTAGTCTCTTGTGATCCTTTGTATTTCTGTGTTGTCTGTTGTGATTTCCATTTTCATTTCTAATTTTGTTGATTTGCTTCTTCACCCTTTGTTTCTTGTTGAGTCTGGCTAATAGTTTGTCAATTTTATTTATCTTCTCAGAGAACCAGCTTTTAGCTTTGTTGATTTTTGCTATGGTCTCTTTTGTCTCTTTTGCATTTATTTCTGCCCTAATTTTTAGGATTTCTTTCCTTCTACTAACCCTGGGGTTCTTCATTTCTTCCTTTTTTGGTTGCTTTAAGTGTAGAGTTAGGTTATTTATTTGACTTTTTCTTGTTTCTTGAGGTAATCCTGTATTGCTATGAACCTTCCCCTTAGCACTGCTTTGACAGTGTCTCATAGGTTTTTTGTTGTTCTGTTTTCATATTCATTTGTTTCTATGCATATTTTGATTTCTTTTTTGAATTCTTCTGTGATTTGTTGGTTATTCAGAAGTGTGCTATACAGCCTCCATATGGTGGAATTCTTAATAGATTTTTTCCTATTCAGTTCAGTTCAGTTCAGTCCGTCAGTCATGTCCAACTCTGTGCAACCCCATGAATTAATTGCAGCATGCCAGGCCTCCCTGTCAATTACCAGCTCCCAGAGTCCACCCAAACCCATGTCCGTCAAGTCGGTGATGCCATCCAGCCATCTCATCCTCTGTCGTCCCCTTCTCCTCCTGCCTCTCAATCCCTCCCAGCATCAGAGTCTTTTCCAATGAGTCAACTCTTTACATGAGATGGCCAAAGTATTGGAGTTTCAACTTTAGCATCAGTCCTTTCAATAAACACCCAGGGCTGATCTCCTTTAGAATGGACTGGTTGGATCTCCTTGCAGTCCAAGGGACTCTCAAGAGTCTTCTCCAACACTACAGTTCAAAAACATCAGTTCTTTGGTGCTCAGCTTTCTTCACAGTCCAACTCTCACATCCATACATGACTATTGGAAAAACCATAGCCTTGACTAGATGGATGTTTGTTGGCAAAGCAATGTCTCTGCTTTTGAATATGCTGACTAAGTTGGTCATAACTTTCCTTCCAAGGAGTAAACGTCTTTTAATTTCATGGCTGCATTCACCATCTGCAGTGATTTTGGAGCCCCCCAAAATAAAGTCTGACACTGTTTCCACTGTTTCCCCATCAATATCCCATGAAGTGATGGGACCAGATGCCATCTTCGTTTTCTGAATGTTGAGCTTTAAGCCAACTTTTTCACTCTCCTCTTTCACTTTCATCAAGGAGGTCTTAGTTCCTCTTCACTTTCTGCCATAAGGGTGGTGTCATCTGCATATCTGAAGTTATTGATATTTCTCCCGGCAATCTTGATTCCAGCTTGTGCTTATTCCAGCCCAGCGTTTCTCATGATGTACTCTGTATATAAGTTAAATAAGCAGGGTGATAATATACATCCTTGACATACTCCTTTTCCTATTTGGAACCAGTCTCTTGTTCCATGTCCAGTTCTAACTGTTGCTTCCTGACCTGCATATGGGCAGGTGAGGTGATCTGGTATTCCCATTTCTTTCAGAAGTTTCCACAGTTTATTGTGATCTGCACAGTCAAAGGCTTTGGCATAATCAATAAAGCAGAAATAGATGTTTTTCTGGGACTTTCTTCCTTTTATGATGATCCAGCAGATGTTGGCAATTTGATCTCTGGTTTCTGTGCCTTTTCTAAAACCAGCTTGAACATGTGGAAGTTCACGGTTCACGTATTACTGAAACCTGGCTTGGAGAATTTTGAGCATTACTTTACTAGTGTGTGAGATTAGTGCAATTGTGCGGTAGTTTGAACATTCTTTGGCATTGTCTTTCTTTGGGATTGGAATGAAAACTGACCCTTTCCAGTCCTGTGGCCACTGCTGAGCTTTCCAAATTTGCTGGCATATTGAGTGCAGCACTTTCACAGCATCATCTTTCAGGATTTGAAATAGCTCACCTGGAATTTCATCACCTCCACTAGCTTTGCTAGTAGTGATGCTTTCTAAGGCCCACTTGACTTCACATTCCAGGATGTCTGGCTCTAGGTGAGTGATTATACCATCATGATTATCTTGGTTATGAAGATCATATTTGTACAGTTCCTCTGTGTATTCTTGCCACCTCTTCTTAATTGACATCTAATCTTACTGCATTTTTACAGAAAAAATGCTTGGAATGATTTCAATTTTTTTAAATTTACCAAGGCTAGATTTATAGCTGAGGATGTGATCTATCCTGGAGAAGGTTCTGTGTGCACTTAGAAAAAGGGGAAATTGATTGTTTTGGGATGAAATGTCCTATAGATATCAATTAGGTCTAACTGGTCCATTGTATCATTTAAAGTTTGTGTTTCCTTGTTAATTTTCTGTTTAGTTGGTCTATCCATAGGTGTGAGTGGGGTATTAAAGTCTCATACTTGTTAGCATTTGCCTTACATATTGCAGTGCTCCTAGTTGGGTACATATATATTTATAATTGCTATATATTTTTCTTGGATTGATCTTTTGATCATTATGTAGTGTCCTTCTTTGTCTCTTTTCACGGCCTTTATTCTAAAGTCTATTTTATCTGATATGAGTATTGCTACTCCTGCTTTCTTTTGGTCTCCATTTGCATGAAATATCTTTTTCCAGCCTTTCACCTTCAGTCTGTATGTTTCCCTTGTTTTGAGGTAGGTCTCTTGTAGACAGCATATAGAGGGGTCTTGTTTTTGTCTCCATTCAGCCAATCTTTTTCTTTTGGTTGGGGCATTCAACCCATTTACATTTAAGGTAATTATTGATAAGTATGATCCATTGCCATTTATTTTGTTGTTTTGGGTTCAAGTTTATAAACCTTTTCTGTGTTTCCTGTCTAGAAAAGATCCTTTAGCATTTATTGAAGAGATGGTTTGGTGGTGCTGAATTCTCTCAGCTTTTGCTTGTCTGTAAAGCTTTTGACTTCTCCTTCATATTTGAATAAGATCCTTGCTGGGTACAGTAATCTGGGTTGTAGGTTTTTCTGTTTCATCACTTTGAGTATGTCCTGCCATTCCCTTCTGGCCTGAAGAGTTTCTATTGAAAGATTGGTTGTTATCCTTATGGGAATCCCTCCTCCGACCATGGGATTCTCCAGGCAAGAGTACTAGAAAGATTTAAAATTATAGTACATCTAAATAACAAAATATGTGTGATAATGGAGCAGGTGTAAACTTAGACTGAAATAATAGAAGTGTTCTGTTCAGATCAAGGAAGATAAGTTTCAATGTATTTATTGTTGTATTTTTAAAAAAATATTCTGACAGTTACAGGTGTCTTCCTTGAAATGAGGTATTGACCAGACAGAGGCAACAGACACATTTATTGAGGACCTAGTATATACCAGGTTATATGCTTGCTGTCATCCAAATCTCACAACATCTCTGTGAAACACTTTCAAAGAAGACTATAGCAACTGAACCTAGAGAGGTTAATAAGTTGTTTGTGGTAAAGCTGAATTTGATCTCAGATTATTGTTAACTCTAAAACTAATAGCCACACCACCCCATCAGGCTCCCAAAAGGCTTTAACTTCTGAAGGGAGCTATCTGGGCGTGGGAATGAATGGATTTAGGTAAGAGTAGAGGAGAAGAAAATTAACATTTATTAAATGTCTGTTTTCTGGACATTTTACATGCATAGTCTCAATTAGAACAATAAATCAACAAAATGTGTCTTATTATATCTAAATTTTAATATCAGAAAACTGAGGTTCAAGGCTAAATATAACCTAGGCATATTGAATGTATAGAAATAGTGAATCACTAACTGGTGGGTTGCTGTCTATGGGGTTGCACAGAGTCGGACATGACTGAAGCGACTTAGCAGCAGCAGCATGTTATATAACAGGAACCAACATAGTGTTATAGATTAGTTATACTTCAAAAACAAACCAACAAACAGACCCATAGAAAAAGAGATCAGATTTGTGATTAACAGAGGCTGGGAGTAAGGGCAGGAATTGGAGAAGGCAGTCAAAAGGTACAAATTTCCAGTTATAAGATAAATAAATACTAGGGATATAATGGGCATGAGTTTGAACAAATTCCAGGAGATAGTGAAGGACAGGGAAGCCTGATATGCTGCAGTTCATGCAATTGCAAAGAGTCAGGCACAACTTAGCAACTGAACAACAACAAGGGACATTAATGCACAACATGATAAATATTATTAACACTGCTGAATGTTATCTATGAAAATTATTAAGCAAGTAAATCCTAAGAATTCTCACTGCAAGGAAAAATACTTTTTTTCTATTTCTTTAACTTTGTATGTGTAGAAATAATGGATGTTCACTAAACTTATTTTGGTAATCCTTTCATGATATATGGAAGTCAAATTGTCACATTGTACACCTTAAACTCATACAGTGTTGTATGTCAGTTATATCAAAATAAAACTGGAAGCAAAAAAATAACTTACTGAAAATCACCTAACAAACAAATGGTAGTAGAGTCAAGACCAGGCTACTCATCCATTAATTCTGTGTCCATGGCTTGCATTATTTCCCCAACTTTCAGATATAACACATGGTACCCATATTGATTTTGCCCAGTCTGTAAATCAGTATTGTAATTAACTCATTTTTTTAAGAAAAAAAATCTCACTTTTAAAAATAAGTGCATTTATTTAACTGGGAAAACCCTATCACTAAATCGCTTCAGTCATGTCCAACTCTGTGCGACCCCATAGACGGCAGCCCACCAGGCTCCCCCATCCCTGGGATTCTCCAGGCAAGAACACTGGAGTGGGTTGCCATTTCCTTCTCCAATGCATGAAAGTGAAAAGTGAAAGTGAAGTCAGTCACTCAGTCGTGTCTGACTCTTAGCGACCCCATGGACTGCAGCCTTCCAGGCTCCTCCGTCCATGGGATTTTCCAGGCAAGGGTACTGGAGTGGGGTGCCATCACCTTCTCGGAGAAAACCCTATACAGAACCATAAATGAGAAACCAGTTGTGGCGCATCTATGAAAGAGAAACTAGCACCCCTTGCCATGAGGAAGAAGAAAGCATAAACATAAGTACATTATAAAAAAAAGGATATTGGATGCTAGCTGTTGTTGCCTGCAGAAAGCTCTAACTCTGAGGTCTCCTTTTCTCTGTTAAAAAGTGAAATTGGCAAGGTTACTAAGCCTTTTAGAACCAAATGAGAAGGTCTCCTTGACTTGAGAAGAATTGAAGAATTCAAATAGAAGTAATTATCTCATTATAATTATATGTAATTCAATGCTTTTTAACACAGTGTCTGTGAGATAGCTAAAATCATCTTCTGAACCATCTAAAGACATCTTAGATTTCACTGGTTGCTCCACATCCAATATTTTTGAATATACTCCTTACCATTCTTTTTAATTGCCTTGAAGAATACTGGGATGATGAATCTGGTGAGGGAGAAAAAGACTTAGGACAATCACCACCATTTCAAATTCTGGAGGGCTGACATGTGGGAGATAGTACTTATTTTTTATTTTATCCTCATGAAAGTTGAACAAGGACAAATTGTTGATGCTTTCAAATACAACTTTCAGTTCAATGTAATATATAATATGAACATTAAAACTAACAAAATGAATGGTTGTTGCTCAAACAACTGAGTTCTTTGCTCATGAAAATTGATAGTGGACCATCTTCCAAGACTGATATAAAAGAAATGATTCTATTATCAATATTGGAGATTGGAGTCAAATTGAACTATGATATTGGAGAAGACTCTTGAGAGTCCCTTGAACTGGAAAGAGACCCAACCAGTCAATCCTAAAGGAAATAAGTCCTGGATATTCATTGGAAGGCTGAAGCTGAAGCTCCAATACTTTGGCAGCCTGATGCAAAGAACCAATTCATTAGAAAAGACCCTGATGCTGGGAAAGATTGAAGGCAGGAAGAGAAGGGGATGACAGAAGATGAGATAGTTGGATGGCATCACCGACTCAATGGACATGAGTTTGAAGAAGCTGCAGTCCCTGGGGTCACAAAGAGTTGAACATGACTGAGCAACTGAATTGAACTGAACTGAGAACTTTAAGATCATTTTCAACTCCCTCATTTTCTGTGACTTCTTCATTACTGCTAATAGCTCAAAGATCATTGGACATTTAAGATACTATAGCTGATGATCTTACTTAGACAAAGATTTTTGAACCTCAGCACTATTGACATTTTTTGACTAGATAATTCTTTGACCTGTGCATTGTAGGATGTTTATCAGCATCTCTGGCCTCTACCCACTACATACTCCATGCACCCTCCAGTTGTGACAGCCAAAATTGTCTCCAGGCATTACCAAATGTCCCCTAGGAAGCAGACCTCCCTTGGTTGAGAATCACTGTTCCAGACCCAGTTCTCTCTGTGCCTATTTGCTCTTCTGAGACAGTAATAAGTAGAAGTTTCTTAAATATTTATGTCTTAGATGTTGTCCCTTTGCACTTAATGCACTTAACAAACATCTACAATCACCTTGCCAGATGCTGTATTAAGCACTGAGGCTACAGTGGTAAAGGAGGCAGAGCCAGTCCTTACAGAGCTCTGGGTGGATGCTTGGGATTTTAAAAGCTGAGGGAAGAAGATCCAGACCTGAATATGGTTTATCACAGTTAAACTGTGTTCCTGCCTGGTTCCACCATTAGTTTGTGAGCTTTGTAAAGGTGAGAAGTTGTCTTTTAAACCTTTGGATTCCCAGAGCCTACCTGAGTGCCTGGAATACAGGAGGTTCTCAACGAATGTTTGGTGACTGAATGAGAGGGCAGGGGATTAGGTGAGGGCAGGGGATTAGTTAAGGGCAGGAAGTGGTAACCTACCTAGCCCATTAAACCACCATCATAACACGATCACCCATGTTCAGCTGATTGGGGAAGAAGGAAAATTTATATAGTTTTTGTTAGGTCTTGTGGAACATTAATATCATTGCATCTTTCCATAGTTTCATCATATTTTATTTTTATGGGCATTGTCCCTTATTCTAATATATCTAGGAATATTAAAAAAAGATGAACCAGGCATGATATACCACTGCTGTCTCTAACACTTTACCTTAAGATTGACAAGTACAAATTTGACCCAGAAAATGATCAAAGCAATGCGTTTTGTTGTGAATTAGGCATTTTGAAAATTAGTTCAAATTTTTAAGCCAAAGGAGAATATACTGTCTCACATAACCAAAAACATAATCTCACTGGCTTCTAGCAGAGCTTGGTTGCAGGTTCAATGTCTACCACACACAGTTCTTTCTTTCTCTGTCTCCCCTTCTTCCATCCCTACTTCACACAGACTCAGTTCTGTGAATTGAAATTAGGCATTTTGGTATATTTGGTTATATGCAGAGTACGTCATGAGAGATACTGGGCTGGAAGAAGCACAAGCTGGAATCAAGATTGCTGGGAGAAATATCAATAACCTCAGATATGCAGATGACACCACCCTTATGGCAGAAAGTGAAGAGGAACTAAAAAGCCTCTTGATGAAAGTGAAAGAGGAGAGTGAAAAAGTTGGCTTAAAGCTCAACATTCAGAAAACGAAGATCATGGCATCTGGTCCCATCACTTCATGGGAAAAGATGGGGAAACAGTGGAAACAGTGTCAGACTTTATTTTTGGGGGCCTCCAAAATCACTGCAGATGAAATCACTGAAGCCATGAAATTAAAAGACACTTACTCCTTGGAAGGAAAGTTATGGCCAACCTAGATAGCATATTCAAAAGCAGAGACATTACTTTGCCAACAAAGGTCTGTCTAGTCAAAGCTATGGTTTTTCCAGTGGTCATGTATGAATGTGAGAGTTGGACTGTGA
Source organism: Aepyceros melampus (assembly GCA_006408695.1). Taxonomy (NCBI): domain Eukaryota; kingdom Metazoa; phylum Chordata; class Mammalia; order Artiodactyla; family Bovidae; genus Aepyceros; species Aepyceros melampus. Next base: position 125,915 of record SJXQ01000593.1, read on the forward strand.
AGAAGGCTGAGTGCCGAAGAATTGATGCTTTTGAAGTGTGGTGTTGGAGAAGACTCTTGAGAGTCCCTTGGACTGCAAGGAGATCCAACCAGTCCATTCTAAAGGAGATCAGCCCTGGGTGTTCTTTGGAAGGAAGGATGCTAAAGCTGAAACTCCAGTACTTTGTCCACCTCATGCCAAGAGTTGACTGATTGGAAAAGACTCTGATGCTGGGAGGGATTGGAGGCAGGAGGAGAAGGGGACAACAGAGTATGAGATGGCTGGATGGCATCGCCAACTCTATGGACATGAGTTTGAGTGAACTCCTGGAGTTGGTGATGGACAGGGAGGCCTGGCGTGCTGCAATTCATGGGGTTGCAAAGAGTCGGACACAACTGAGTGACTGAACTGAACTGAACTGATACTGTATTGGTGTTTTACTTTCTGACTTACTTCACTCTGTATAATAAGGTCCAGCTTCATCCACCTGATTAGAACTGATTCAAGTGTATTCTTTTTAATAGCTGAGTAATATTCCATTGTGTATATGTACCCTAGCTTTCTTATCCACTTGTCTGCCAATGGACGTCTTGGTTGCCCCCATGTCCTATCTAGGTAAACAGTGCTGCGATTGGGGCACACATGTCTTTTTCAATTCTGGTTTCCTTGGTGTATACACAGATTTTTAATACTTGTGGGTTTGCCTCCAACCAACCCCTAAGTTGTTCAAGGTATAACATCTCACATTGACTTCTATCGTGTTTGCCATGGGACTGGACATTGGTCCAATGGAGGCAAATAAGGTGAGAGTTGTTTGGAAGGTCGCTTGGGTTCCCCATAACTTGAATTTAAGAGAGTATGAAGTCTAGAGCTGTTGTTGCCATCTTGTAGCCATAAGGAAAGAGATACCAGAGAACTGAATCTGTGTGAAGGAGGTATGGAAGGTTGGGGGTAGGGGGTGAGGAAAGAAGGGAGAGAGAGAGAAAGAACTGGGTGCTGTGGACATTGAACCTGCAACCAAATTCTGCCAGAAGCCAGTGAAATTATGTTTATGGTTATGTGAGACAATATACTCTCTGGCTTAAAAATTTGCACTAATTTTCTGCCACTTTCAACTCGTAGTCTTTACGTCAGTTTAGTTAGTTCAGTTCAGTCACTCAGTCATGTCTGACTCTGCAACCCCATGAGCAGCAGCATGCCAGCCTCCCTGTCCATCACCAACTCCTGGAGCCTATCCAAACTCATGTCCATTGAGTTGGTGATGCCATCTAACCATATCATCCTCTGTCGTCCCCTTTTCCTCCTGCCCTCAATCTTTCCCAGCATCAGGGTCTTTTCAAATGAGTCAGCTCTTTGCATCAGGTGGCCAAAGTATTGGAGTTTCAGACTGATCTCCTTTAGGATAGACTGGTTGGATCTCCTTGCACTCCAAGGGACTCTCAAGAGCCTTCTCCAACACCACAGTTCAAAAGCATCAATTCTTTGGCGCTCAGCTTTCGTTATAGTCCAACTCTCACATCCGTACATGACCTAAACAAAAGTTGCATTTTCTTATTTTCTTGGAATATTATATTATTATGTACACTGTGACAATTTTAATGCTTGGTAGTGGGTAGGGGGAGGGGATGAGGAAGCCTGAATTGGAGTTTTAGTATATATAATAAAACATTAATTATGAACACAATTCCTACTCCTAGAGGTGATGGAGAAAAAGATTAGTATAAGTTGCATATGGACAAGACAATGTCTGTTTCATGCATTTTCATGTCCACAGATCCTAGTAGGGTGCCTATCATAATATAAATTTCTGAACAAACAAGAAATTAGGGCTAATACCATATTCTCACAAAAATCAGCTAAATAAGGAATGAGTCATGTCTCTGCTGCCAGTAAATGCAGAAGTGAAATATTCATAGATATAACTACTGCCATACAGATAAAGTAATTTTGGGGGATCAAGGGTTCTCCTTTGATGTGTATGCAAAACTCTATTCCCACTTAAGAAGTGGAAAAATCGAGATCATTATAATTTGCTATCCATCAAGGCTTCCTACTCAGAAGAACACAGTTTTAAAAGGAGTGCATTTATCCCATCTCAGATTTTCGGTGTATGTGTTTTTTTCCTAAAGCATAACGAGTTTGTCAGAGTTTCCATGGTGAACATGGGGCACCATGGAAACTGATAGATTTAGCTACACAAAAAGAATAAATAAAATAGGCAGGCATTTATTTCATTGTGCAATGACAACTTCTCTCCCAGATAGGAGAGGCAAGTGGCTTTTCATTTAACCTGCCTGCCCCTCACTCCCTGTGCCTCTTCAAAGTGTGAATTATTCTCACTAAATCATTTTACTGACTGATACAGATTGGATTGTTCTTCTCCTAGAGGTCCAGTATTTCTCCTTTGGTTTTTCTTCAGAGTAGCTCTGTATGTCACTGGCAACTGTTGAAAAACCATGTACAAAGTGAAGGTTGTAGATGATAGCCCATAGTGGGCTGACCAAGTGAACCAGGGCAAAACTGAGTGGAAAATTCTTCGCAGTCTACTGTAATGAGACAACGAGTGAGAAGTATGAGCTAAAACCGAGTCTTATTCTATACTAGCTGCATAGTCAAGCCAACTACACTGAACCTTGGTTTCCTCATCTCTGAAATTGTTAAAATACATTCTCTTCCTACTTTATAGGGTTGTTGTGAGATTCAAATGAGACAGTAAAAGAGGAAGCTTTTTAAAACAGTCAAGTTCCATCTAGCAAGAATGATCAGCTACCAGGATAGTTAGGCTGAGGAGATGATCAAAATGTCGTAGCTGATCATACTATGTTCCTGTTCTTTTCTTCAGACAATGAGTTCAGTGATACTGGTCCCATCCAGTTGTTAGTGAGTTTGAAAATGCTTGGCTGCATCTGAAGGAAGAGAAATGTGATCTTAAGAAGTGAAGCTTCTTGACTTCTCTCTACATTGGAAAATTTTCACAATAAAATGTTGGAAAACTAAATAGATGAAATAAAGCTCATTAAGTTCCAGTCTATGAATTGCTCACTATTAGCACATACCCATGGGCTTCCCTGGTGGTTAAAGCATCTGCCTGCAATGCGGGAGACCTGGGTTCAATCCCTGGGTTGGGAATATCCCCTGGAGAAGGAAATGGCAACCCACTCCAGTATTCTTGCCTGGAGAATCCTATGGATGGAGGAGCCCGGTGGGCTACAGTCAATGGGGTCGCAAAGAGTCAGACACAACTGAGTGACTTCACTCACTCACTCAGCACATACCTACTATACCGTCTTTTTTTCTTATTTTTAGATTTTTGTTTTTGAATGTGGAACATTTTTTAAAGTTTTTATTGAATTTGTTACAATACTATTTCTGTTTTGCTTTTTTGCCAGGAGGCATGTAGGATCTTAGGTCCCTGATAAGGGATCAGACTGGCACTCCTTGCTTTGGAAAGGGAAGTCTTAACTGCTGGACCACCAGGGAAATTTCTCAGTTCAGTTCAGTTGCTCAGCCATGTCTGATTCTTTGCGACCCCATGAATCACAGCACGCCAGGCCTCCCTGTCCATCACCAACTCCTGGAGTTTACTCAGACTCACGTCCATTGAGTCAGTGATGCCATCCAGCCATCTCATCCTCTGTCGTCCCTTTCTTCTCCTGCCCCAATCCTCCCAGCATCAGAGTCTTTTCCAGTGAGTCAACTCTTCGCATGAGGTGGCCAAAGTACTGGAGCTTCAGCTTTAGCGTCATTCCTTCCAAAGAAATCCAGGGCTGATTTCCTTCAGAATGGACTGGTTGGATCTCCTTGCAGTCCAAGGGACTCTCAAGAGTCTTCTCCAACACCACACTTCAAAAGCATCAATTCTTCGGCACTCAGCTTCTTCACAGTCCAACTCTCACATCCATACATGACCACAGGAAAAACCATAGCCTTGACTAGACGGACCTTAGTCGGCAAAGTAATGTCTCTGCTTTTGAATATGCTATCTAGGTTGGTCAGAACTTTTCTTCCAAGGAGTAGTGTCTTTTAATTTCATGGCTGCAGTCATTATCTGCGGTTATTTTGGAGCCCAAAAAAATAAAATCTGACACTGTTTCCACTGTTTCCCCATCTATTTCCCATGAAGTGATGGGACCAGATGCCATGATCTTCGTTTTCTGAATGCTGAGCTTTAAGCCAACTTTTTCACTCTCCACTTTCATTTTCATCAAGAGGCTTTTTAGTTCCTCTTCACTTTCTGCCATAAGGGTGGTGTCATCTGCCTATCTGAGGTTATTGATATTTCTTTCAGCAATCTTGATTCCAGCTGGTGCTTCTTCCAGCCCAGCATTTCTCATGATGTACTCTGCATAGAAGTTAAATAAGCAGGGTGACAATATACAGCCTTGACGCACTCCTTTTCCTATTTGGAACCAGTCTGTTGTTCCATGTCCAGTTCTAACTGTTGCTTCCTGACCTGCATACAGATTTCTCAAGAAGCAGGTCAGGTGGTCTGGTATTCCCATCTCTTTCAGAATTTTCCACAGTTTATTCTAGCCCTTTATTTTTTAGCACTAAAATTAGGCAATAGAGTCATCATTTGAAATCCAACTTTTATGTCTATTGAGCAGCTCCAATTGGTCAGACACTGTGTTAAGAGGATATAGAAAGAGAAGGGAAGGAAGAAAATGTGGTTCATAAGGAAAACAGCAGTCTTCTCAGGGAGACAGACTGATAAAGGAATACTTAGAGCACCCCCACAAACTCAGAGGAGGAGCATTTAACACCTGAGAGAGGAGGTGTAAAGATTTCCTGGAAGGGGGTGGGAGTGAGCAATTAAGCTGAAGTATTTAGCCAGGGATTTAGCCAGGGAAGAGTGGGCAGTAAAATAAAGTAGGCACAGTGTAAAGCGGTATCAGGCACTGCAGGCAGAGAGATCGTGAGCACAGCAGATGTATTGTATGTGGCAAACTGGAAGGAAACGAGCCTGAAGAAGCAGCCAGGGCTTCAGGAAGCATCCATGCCGTAGAGAGTCTGTTTTCTCTGGAAGGAAGGAAGTGATATGTGTGGGTAGGGCCCTGAAAGTGCATATCACTGTTGGATTTCCTTTTGATGAATTAAGCTGGTGAGGGTTGACTGACAGTGATCCTAGAAAACAGCAGTGAAATGCACAATGAATGATAACCTCTAATTCTATTTCAGTTCTAATATTGCGTGAATATTGAACATGGGCTACAGAAAGAGTTTAATAATAGAAAGTGCTATTTCCTTGAAACTTCAGAGGCACAATAAGCATTTGTTGCATACTTAGCCCTGGGCAGAATAATTATATTAAGCAAGTGGCTGGCTGTGTTTCAAAGGTGAATATAAAAGCTCTGTACTCCTTGCTTCTTCCAAATCTTAGTAGCCATGAGAACATTTCCGTAGACATAACAGAATGGGCATCAAAATCGCAAGAGGACTAGCAATTTAAAGGAATCTCCACATCTGAGGGTGGAGAAAGGGAATAGCTGGGAAGCCAAGATTTCCTGACATGTGGCTGAGCTGAAGGTACTGGATCCTGAGTGACGTGCCTATGTCATGGCTGCAAGGAGGTGAAATTGTGCCCTGCTTGGAAAAACTAACACTTACCTGAAAAGTGCTAATGCCATGTCACCTGAAGACCTATGGCCATATCGTCTGTTTTAGAAGATTCAGTTCAGTTCAGTTCAGTTGCACAGTCATGTCTGACTGCGATCCCATGAATCGCAGCACGCCAGGCCTCCCTGTCCATCACCAACTCCTGGAGTTCACTCAGACTCATGTCCATCAAGTCGGTGATGCCATCCAGCCATCTCATCCTCTGTCGTCCCCTTCTCCTCCTGCCCCCAATCCCTCCCAGCATCAGGGTCTTTTCCAGTGAGTCAACTCTTTGCCTGAGGTGGCCAAAGTGCTGGAGTTTAGCTTCAACATCAGCCCTTCCAATGAACACCCAGCACCAATCTTCTTTAGAATGGACTGGTTGGATCTTCTTACAGTCCAAGGTACTCTCAAGAGTCTTCTCCAACACCACAGTTCAAAAGAATCAATTCTTCAGCACTCATCTTTCTCCACAGTCCAACTCTCACATCCATACATGACCACTGGAAAAACCATAGCCTTGACCAGAGGGACCTTTGTTGACAAAGTAATGTCTCTGCTTTTGAATATGCTATCTAGGTTGGTCATAACTTTCCTCCAAGGAGTAAGCATCATTTAATTTCATGGCTGCAGTCACCATCTGCAGTGATTTTGGAGCCCCAAAAAATAAAGTCTGACACTGTTTTTACTGTTTCCCCATCTAGTTCCCGTTAGGTGATGGGACCAAATACCATGATCTTCATTTTCTGAATGTTGAGCTTTAAGCCAACTTTTTCACTCTCCACTTTTACTTTCATCAAGAAGCTGTTTAGTTCCTCTAAGGGAACTAAGGGTGGTGTCATTTGCATATTTGAGGTTATTGATATTTCCCCTGGCAATCTTGATTCCAGCTGGTGCTTCTTCCAGCCCAGCATTTCTCATGATGTACTCTGCATATAAGTTAAATAAGCAGGGTGACAATATACAGCCTTGATGTACTCCTTTTCCTATTTGGAACCAGTCTGTTGTTCCATGTCCAGTTCTAACTGTTGCTTCCTGACCTGCATATGGGCAGGTCAGGTGGTCTGGTATTCCCATCTCTTTCAGAAGTTTCCACAGTTTATTGTGATCCACACAGTCAAAGGTTTTGGCATAGTCAATAAAGCAGAAATAGATGTTTTTAATGAACTCTCTTCCTTTTATGATGATCTGGCAGATGTTGGCAATTTGATCTCAGGTTCCTCTGCCTTTTCTAAAACCAACTTGATTATCTGGAAGTTCATGGTTCACGTATTGCTGAAGCCTAGATTGGAGAATTTTGAGCACTACTTTACTAGCATGTGAGAGAGATGAGTGAGTGCAATTTGCAGTAGTTTGAGCATTCTTTGGCATTGTCTTTCTCTGGGATTGGAATGAAAACTGACCTTTTCCAGTCCTGTGGCCATGGCTGAGTTTTCCAAATTTGCTGACATATTGAGTGCAGCACTTTCACAGCATCATCTTTCAGGATTTGAAATAGCTCAACTTGAATTCCATCACCTCCACTAGCTTTGTTCATAGTGATGCTTTCTAAGGCCCACTTGACTTCACATTCCAGGATGTCTGGCCTGGTGTGATGAGTGATCACACCATTGTGATTATCTTGGTCATGAAGATCTTTTTTATATAGTTTTTCTGTGTATTCTTGCCACCTCTTCTTAATATCTTCTGCTTCTGTTAGGTCCATACCATTTCTGTCCTTTATCGAGCCCATCTTTGCATGAAATGTTCCCTTGGTACCTCTAGTTTTCTTGAAGCTATCTCTAGTCTTTCCCATTCTGCTGTTTTCCACTATTTCTTTGCATTGACTGCTGAGGAAGGCTTTCTTATCTCTCCATGGTATTCTTTGGAACTCTGCATTCAGATGCTTATATCTTTCCTTTTCTCCTTTGCTTTTTGCTTCACTTCTTTTCACAGCTGTTTGTAAGGCCTCCTCAGACAGCCCTTTTGCTTTTTTGCATTTCTTTCCCATGGTGACAATCTTGATCCCTGTGTCCTGTACAATATCATGAACCTCATTCCATAGATCATCAGGCACTCTGTCTATCAGATCTAGGCCCTTAAATCTATTTCTCACTTCCACTGTATAATCATAAGGGATTTGATTTAGGTCCTACCTGAATGGTCTAGTGTTTTTCCCTACTTTCTTCAATTTAAGTCTGAATTTGGCAATAAGGAGTTCATGATCTGAGCCACAGTCAGCTCCCAGTCTTGTTTTTGCTGACTGTGTAGAGCTTCCCCATCTTTGGCTGCAAAGAATATAATCAATCTGATTTCTTAAGGAGATTAACTTCATTCAAAGCTACACAGTGATTAGTCATTCTATCAACTACGTGTAACAATGTCTGTACTGTTACTGCTGCTAAGTCGCTTTAGTTGTGTCCGATTCTGTGCGACCCAATAGACGGCAGCCCATCAGGCTCCCCTGTCCCTGGGATTCTTGGTAACAATCAAAACAATGTCAGTAACTCTCAAAACACTATTTCCTAGTAATTCCATTACCTCAATAGAATGACTGTCATTGTTTGGCGCACCTTTTTAATTCTAGCCATTATGCCTTAGGCATTTCCTGATTTTAACCAGAGCATGCTGCTGCTGCTGCTAAGTCGCTTCAGTCGTGTCCAACTCTGTGCTACCCAATAGGCGGCAGTCCATCAGGCTCCCCTGTCCCTGCGATTCTCTAGGCAAGAACACTGGAGTGGGTTGCCATTTCCTTCTCCAATGCATGTAAGTGAAAAGTGAAAGTAAAGTCGCTCAGCGTGTCCAACTCTTTGTGACCCCATGGACTGCAGGCTACCAGGCTCCTCCGCCCATGGGATTTTTCCAGGCAAGAGTACTGGAGTGGGGTACCATTGCCTTCTCAGAGCATAAATGCCATTAAAAAAACTTGAGGCAAGAATATACAATAGAGAAAGACAATCTCTTTAACATGTAAACCACATGTAAAAGAATGAAACTAGAATACTTTCTAACACCATACACAAAAATAAACTCAAAATGGATTAAAGATCTAATTGTAAGACCAGAAACTATAAAACTCCTAGAGGAAAACATAGGCAAAACACTCTCTGACATAAATCACAGCAGGATCCTCTGTGACCCACCTCCCAGGGTATTGGAAATAAAAGCAAAAATAAACAAATGGGACCTAATTAAACTTAAAAGCTTTTGCACAACGAAGGAAACTATAAGCAAGGTGAAAAGACAGCTTTCATTATGGGAAAAAATAATAGCAAATTAAGCAACTGACAATAAATTGTTAGGGGAAGCACACTGACTGTAACCGCCCACCCTGGTCAGGCACCATACTAATCATTTGCATGAGTTGTTTTATGACAGGAGATCCTGGTAAGGAACATGGAACTAATAACTACCACCAACCAGAAGGGTTCAGGAAAGGTCACAAGGAGACACCACATGTCTGACCACCTCCCAGAATCCTCTCTTGCATCCAACTTGGCTGAACAAGGTGTGCACCACCAGGAAGGACTCTGAGTCAAAATGACTGGCTAAAGACAACCCGGAAACTAATCCCAGCACATGAAACCTGAGACTGCAAGCCATGTGGCAGAGCTGTTCTCCTGGGTTCCCTTACCCTACTGCTCTCCATCCAGGTGCCTTTTCCCAATAAAATCTCTGGTTTTGTCAGCACATGTGTCTCCTCAGATAATTCAGTTGTGAGTGTTAGACAAGAGCCCAGTTTCAGGCCCTGGAAGGGGTCCCTCTTCCTGCAACAAAATTAATTTCAAAAATATACAAGCAGTTCAGCAGCTCAATTCCAGAAAAATAAACGACCCAATCAAAAAATGGGCCAAAGAACTAAACAGACATTTCTCGAAAGAAGACATACAGATGGCTAACAAACATATGCTCAACATCACTCATTATCAGAGAAATGCAAATCAAAACCCCAGTGAGGTACTATCTCACAGCAGTCAGAATGGCTGCTATCAAAAAGTCTACAAACAATAAATGCTGGAGAGGGTGCGGAGAAAAGGGAACCCTCTTTACACTGTTGGTGGGAATGCCAACTAGTACACCCATTATGAAGAACAATGTGGAAATTCCTTAAAAAACTGGAAATAGAACTGCTATACAACCCATCAATCCCACTGCTGGGCATACACACTGAGGAAGCCAGAATTGAAAAAGACACATGTACCCCAATGTACTGTATAAAAAAGATCTTCACGACCCAGATAATCACGATGGTGTGATCACTCACCTAGAGCCAGACATCCTGGAATGTGAAGTCAAGTGGGCCTTAGAAAGCATCACCACAAACAAGGTTAGTGGAGGTGATGGAATTCCAGGTGAGCTATTTCAAATCCTGAAAGATGATGCTGTAAAAGTGATGCACTCAATATGCCAGCAAATTTGGAAAACTCAGCATGGCCTCAGGACTGGAAAAGGTCAGTTTTCATTCCAATCCCAAAGAAAGACAATGCCAAAGAATGCTAAAACTACCACACAATTGTACTCATCTCACACGCTAGTAAAGTAGTGCTCAAAATTCTCCAATCTAGGCTTCAGCAATACGTGAACCGTGAACTTCCAGATGTTCAAGCTGGTTTTAGAAAAGGCAGAGGAACCAGAGATCAAATTGCCAACATCTGCTGGATCATGGAAAAAGCAAGAGAGTTCCAGAAAAACATCTATTTCTGCTTTATTGACTATGCCAAAGCCTTTGACTGTGTGGATTTATTGACTATGCCAAAGCCTTTGACTGTGTGGATCACAATAAACCGTGGAAACTTCTGAAAGAGATGGGAATACCAGACCACCTGACCTGCCTCTTGAGAAACCTATATGCAAGTCAGGAGCAACAGTTAGAACTGGACATGGAACAAGAGACTGGTTCCAAATAGGAAAAGGAGTGCGTCAAGGCTGTATATTGTCACCCTGCTTATTTAACCTATATGCAGAGTACATCATGAGAAACTGAAAGAAGCACCAGCTGGAATCAAGATGGCCAGGAGAAATATCAGTAACTCAGATATGCAGATGACACCACTCTTATAGCAAAGAGTGAAGGGGAACTAAAAAGCCTCTTGATGAAAGTGAAAATTTTGGCTTAAAGCTCAACATTCAGAAAACTAAGATCATGGCATCTGGTTCCATCACCTCATGGGAAATAGATGGGAAAACAGTGGAAACAGTGTCAGACTCTATTTTGAGGGCTCCAAAATCATTGCAGATGGTGATTGTAGCCATGAAATTAAAAGACGCTTACTCCTTGGAAGGAAAGTTATGACCAACCTAGATAGCATATTCAAAAGCAGAGACATTACTTTGCCAACAAAGGTCCCTCTGGTCAAGGGTATGGTTTTTCCTGTGGTCATGTATGGATCTGAGAGTTGGACTGTGAAGAAAGCTGAGCACCGAAGAATTGATGTTTTTGAACTATGGTGTTGAGAAGACTCTTGAGAGTCCCTTGGACTGCAAAGAGATCCAACCAGTCCCTTCTAAAGGAGATCAGTCCTGGGTGTTCATTAGAAAGACTGATGCTAAAGCTGAAACTCCAAAGCTTTGGCCACCTCATACGACGAGTTGACTGATTGGAAAAGACCCTGATCCTGGGAGGTATTGAGGGCAGGAGGAGAAGGAGACGACAGAGGATGAGATGGCTGGATGGCCTGACCAACTCGATGCACATCAGTTTGAGTATATTCTGGGAGTTGGTGATGCTGTGATTCATGGGGTCGTGAAGAGTCAGACACGACTGAACAACTCAACTGAACTGAACCCCAGTGTTCATCACAGCACTTTTCATCATCACCAGGAGATGGAAGCAACCTAGATGTCCATCAGCAGACAAATGGATAAGAAAGCTGTGGTACATATACACAATGGAATAGTGGCTCAGACGGTAAAGCGTCTGCCTGCAATGAAGGCAATTGCACCCCACTCCCGTACTCTTGCCTGGAAAATCCCATGGATGGAGGAGCCTGGAAGGCTGCAGTCCATGGGGTCACTAAGAGTCGGACACGACTGAGTGACTTCACTTTCACTTTTCACTTTCATGCATTGGAGAGGGATATGGCAACCCACTCCAGCATTCTTGCCTGGAGAATCCCAGGGACAGGGGAGCCTGGTGGGCTGCCGCTTATGGGGTCACACAGAGTCGGACAAGACTGAAGTGACTTAGCAGCAGCAGCATCAGGTTCGATTCCTGGGTCAGGAAGATCCTCTGGAGAAGGAAATGGCAATCCACTCCAGCACTCTTGCCTGAAAAATCCCATGGACGGAGGAGCCTGATAGGCTACAGTCCATGGGGTCACAAAGAGTCAGATACGACTGAGCGACTTCACTCTCATTAAGAAGAATGCATTCGAATCAGTTCTAATGAGGTGGATGAAATTGGAGCCTATTATACAGAGTGAAGTAAGTCAGAAAGAAAAACACCAATACAGTATATTAATGCATATATATGGAATTAGAGAATTGTTCTCGCGCTACTGTGAGCTGGTGGGGAACCACTATTCGCTGGCCAGCTGAGGTCGGGGAGTTGGGAAGCGCTCTGCCCACTGCAGTGGCACCCCACTCCAGTGTTCTTGCCTGGAAAATCCTGTGGACGGAGGAGCCTGGTGGGCTGCCGTCTATGGGGTTGCACAGAGTCGGACACGACTGAAGGGACTTAGCAGCATGGAATTTAGAAAGATGGTAATGATGACCCTATATGCAAGATAGCAAAAGAGACACAGATGTAAAAAAAGACTTTTGAACTCTGTGGGAGAAGATGAGGGTGGAATGATCTGACAGAATAGCATTGAAACATGTTTATTATCATATGTGAAATAGATTGCCAGTTCAGGTTCGATGCCTGAGACAGGGCGCTCAGGGCTGGTGCAATGGGATGACCCTGAGGGATGGGATGGGGAGGAAGGAAGGAGGGTGGTTCAGGATGGGGAACACATATACACCCATGGCTGATTCATGTCAATGTATGGTAAAAACCACTACAATATTGTAAAGCAATTAGCCTCCAATTAAAATAAATTAATTTAAAAAAACTTGACATTTTATTACATTCCCACAGGGTTGCATATATCCCCTATTTTTTTTTAAGCTTCATAATATTCTACTAAATAAATGGATTCTAATTCACTAGACTAAATTGTTGGACATTTAGGTGACTTTCATTAAGTAATAAATTAGTTGCATTTACTTTAGGAAACCAATACATCTTTAAGAAATGTTTAATTGATTCTACTTTTACAGTAACAGCGAGACATTTTCTTTTCTTTCTGAGGTTTGTATGTATGTACTGAGATCAAGAATATGTTTCAGTATTCTATCTGTTGGGATTGCAAGCAGGGAGTGTGGCCTGCATAATCAGAAGAAACAGGGAGAAAGGGCTGACGCCTCCCAGAAAGTGAAAAGTGAAAGTGAAGTCTCTTTGCAACCCTGTGGACTGTAGTCCACCAGGCTCCTCAGTGTGTGGGATTCTCCAGGCAAAATACTGAAGTGGGTTGCCATTTCCTTCTCCAAGGGATCTTCCAAACTCAGGGATCAAACCGAGGTCTCCTGCATATGCAGGCAGATGCTTTAACCTCTGAGCCACCAGGGAAACCTGACACTTCTCAGAGGCAAGGACAAACCTCTCAGTTTCCTAATCTCAGGGCTTCTTAATCTGAGTTCTTGGCAGGATGTTCATTCAGCTTAGTGTGCCTGGGACTGGCAGTTTCCTGCACTGTGAGACTTTCAGTGCTAAAGCAAAGAAAGTCCTCATGAATTGGTCCTCCTCCACCTTGGTAAAGAGGAAGTGAAGGAATTGAGAAGGGGATGAATCATTTATATAAGCTACCCCTTGGTCATAAAAGAAGAGATTCAGAGAAAGCCTGCTCATGCATGGCAATGTGAAACCCTGATACTTTATGAAGGAGCCAAAATAGATATTTATCTCAAGTTACTTCTCTGCTCCCCCAAAAAACCATTAATTCATTTAATATGTAAGAAATACCAGACACTGTTCTAGGCATAAGATGCCTGGTTTTGTGGTACTTTTATTACTCTGTGTGTCTCTGTGTGTGTACTGGCAGAAGGGAAGCAGAAATAAAAAAGCATAAAATAAATGAAATTAGCTATGATAAATGCAATAGCAGAAACAAGATAGTTTAATGCAATAGAAACTGCGAGGGATAGGGTTGTGCTATTAGCTTGGTGTTGGAGGTAGGTTACTCGAGAGAGCTGACATTTGAGGCAAAGCAGTGATGAGAAGGGGCTTCCCTGGTGGCTCAGTGGTAAAGAATTTGCCTGCCAATGCAGGAGACTTGGGTTTGATCCCTTGGCCAGGAAGATCCCTGGAGAAAGAAATGACAACCCACTCCAGTGTTCTTGCCTGGGAAATCCCCTGGACAGAGGAGGCTGGTGGGTTACAGTCCATGGGGTGGCAAAAGTCATACATGACTTAGTGACTACGAGGAGCCAGTCAGTGTCCGCAGGAGGCATTAGGGGCAGAAGGATCCACATGTGCAAATTCCTGAGTGGAAACAAGTTGTTCTTCCTGGAGGAACTTAGGAGAGGACTTTGTGCACATGCTGTAGGGGAGGACTGCTGACCTAGTCTCAGTCTCAGTCTTAGCAACCACCCAGTCCAAGTTCTGTTTTCACAAACAAGGATGATAAGGATGCTGAGGCCCACGTGCATGGACCATAAACTCTTGATTTCTAACCCAGCACTCTTTTCACCAAGCCATGCCACACTGCCATTTCTAGTAACTTGGCTTGAGTACTTAATTTTCTCCCCCTGTACAACTGGAAGTAACTCAAAGAGATACATTTATTTTAGGTATGAGAAAAATTGGAGTTGTTTGTGGGTGGACACAAGGGCCAAAACGTTAGCCTCAGGTAAAGAAAAGAACTTTGGGGTCAAGATTAACCTCCAGGGGTGGGACCCCAGCAATTCTGTAGGACATGCTTCCAGAACATCAGGTTAAGACAAATTCTGCAGCCCACAGAAATGAAAAGGAAACTGGTTGGTAAGGTGAAAGAAAAGTGAAAGTTGGGTCTGACTCTTTGTGACCCCATGGACTGTATGTAGCCCACCTGGTTCCTCTGTCCATAGAATTCTTCAGGCAAGAATACTGGAGGGGGTAGCCATTTCCTTCTCCAAGGGGTCTTTGTAACCCAGGATTGAACCCAGGTCTCCAGCACTGTAGGCAGATTCTTTACCATCTGAGGCACCAGGGAAGCCTAAGAATACTGGAGTGGGTAGCATTCCCTTCTCCACGTAGGCAGCCATAACAGACGCGTCACCCTGGCACTGAACTTGTGCCACGTAAGACCTTGTGGTTGAAAAGGTCCAGAGTTGAGCCACAGATAGCTAAGTTTAAAGGGCAAAGAAAGGTAAATGTAACTCAGGATGTGCCAATTAAAGAAAGGCGGAGGAGAAAGCAGATGCAGTGACCAATTAAAGTTAATTCAGGACTGGAATCCTGAATCCTCCAGTTCCTCCCTTCACCTCCGGCCCCCTGCATGGACGACAGCCACCAAGGGTTAAATAATCGCTATGTGAGCGGTGATTTTGGAAACTCAAAGAGTTAACTGTATCAAAAACTAAAGCAGGGGAGGAGAGAAAGACTGGAACCAACTCACGGGAGATAAATCCTATTGGCATCGAGGAGGCAGGAAGCCAGCCCCTGGGCGCGGCCTGCAGGGGGCAGGCGATCGCGCGGGGAAGCGGGGGCAGGCCGAGGCCTGAGCGGGTGCCGGCTCGGCAGCTGCCCGCAGCCACAGGGAGTCCTCGCTGCGCGTTCGGCCGGTGCGCCCTCCTCCGCCCGCGGACTCCGCGCTGCGCTCCACCGCTAACATGTGTGCCGCCCGGATGCCGCCTCTGGCGCACATCTTCCGAGGGACGTTCGTCCACTCCACCTGGACCTGCCCCATGGAGGTGCTGCGGGAGCACCTCCTTGGTGTGAGCGACAGCGGCAAAGTAAGCGGGGCGGGGTCTGGCGCACCCCGACGGGCGGGCGGACAGGTGCGAGGAATCTCGCCCGGGGAGCCACGGACCCCGGAGTTAGCTCGGTGCGGAGTTGAACTTGAGGGTTTGGCTCTTTCCGGGAGAGCACTGGTGCTGGGTTCGTGGGCTGGAATGAAAGTAAAAGTGTTCCCAGGTGCTGGAAGAGGTAGAGTGCGATTGGTTCCACAGCCTTGCAGGCTTCGGTGGAAGAGGGAGCGAGGCTGTGCCCTCTCAAATCTTGAAATCATTAATAAACCAGCACCTTGCTTCATTCATTTTTGTATCTCAGGCTCCTGGCATAGTGCCTAGCATCGCCTAGGCGCTGCGTAAATTTGATTGAATTTATTGTGAACGAAGTAATAGAAGGGTCATTTGATCAGTGTTGTTGAGCCCTTTCAGTGCATTCGGATAAGTTAAGAACTGATTTCATTCATCTGATCATTCAGAAAACCACATATTGATACTAATGATCCAGACTAGACAACTTGTAATACTA